>LBNU01021714.1:83189-136462 GCA_014162995.1 Artemisia annua
GGGGGGGGGGGCCCCCCCCCCCCCCCCCCCTATATAGCTGCGCCGTTGGTTCTAATCTCTCTTTTATATAACCACTTTGATAGTTAAATGAATCTAGCAATATATTCGAGACTCGAAAGGACTGTAATTACATGATACATGTTTTTTTCTCAAATGGGAAATGCTAACAGGAGCCTTTAATTAAGGTTGTTGTTAACAACTAAATCTCCACAAAATTTGATGATATTAAGACATAATTAAAGACAAGTTCCATTCGCTAACATAACCAATAGAAAGAGTGTATTGTATTTGTATTTGAGATATTTTTGGAAATTGTTAATGATTTTGAATAATTTTATTTGAACATTGTGTAATGTATAAATATAAATTTTGGGAATTAGTTGTTAACAACAACCCTAAAGGCCGGAAAAAAAATGTCAACATTTTTTTTAAAATTTTTTTTACTGACGCTAAAGTTACGGGTAAAATTATGGTACACATGGTTGAGGTGTCCCTGACAATCTACATTTTTTATCCAAAGTTACGGGTAAAATTTTTAAGATGCGATGTTTATATTTTTTAATTTTTAAACATAACTTTTGAATTTTTGGCGGCTTCATTTGTAAGATCCATTGACAAGAATATTTTGCAATAAAGTACTAAATGGGCCTTTTGTCATTGGACGGACCTTCTTAGCTGGCCTGGTTTCATATTGGAACCTAGTGTAAAATATGATATACGAATAACATGCCATTCCAAATAAGATTTCAACCGGTTGAGGAAAAACGAGTATAAGGTTCTGATTGTTTATGTTCGTAGATGTATTTCTTACTTAAAGCACTGGTAGAGGGGGAAAAAAAATCGGATTGTTTGTATTCGTTTACATACACTTCTTTACACATAAGTCCTTCAAGTGAAGACATTTTCAGTGACCCTGTAGGCTTGAAACTTGAAAAATATACGCTTCAAGTATATTACATTTACTACTTTTGACAATGTATGTTTACCATTTTATACATCGTTAAACGAAATTTATAAACGGTAAAATGGAATTTATTGGTAACACCTTAACATGGTTACAACTAAGATAGTCAAAGAGGCTCTAGTTGACTCGCCAAGTCGCCAACATTTTTATTAATTGGCTCAAAATATCAAAACTTCGACTATGGGCATGTTTGCTAAGCACATTTTGAAGCTTTTTTAAAGCTATAAACTTTTTATTTTAAAAATAAACTTTCAAATTTAGAAAAAGTTGTGTTTCGATACATTAGCTAATAGCTTTTGTTAATTTGAAAGGTGAAGAAAATTATACTATAAACAGTTTAACGGATCAAACAGACACAAACAGTTTATACAACCATCTTCCCCACTTATTTTTTATTCACATCATTCAGCTGTATAATCAGGGAGTAGTTTTGAGCTCAAAAAAGAATGAAAAACAATACAAAAAGAAAGGATCAGTTTGAAAGACAAAGAAATGAGAGATACACACACTAAATTTTTACAACTTAGGCCATCCGGAGTGGATGGTGAGAACCCATGGTGATGGATCACCTCACGCACGAGCATCAAAACACAACCTCAAGCAATTGTTAAAAAAAAAATGAGTTAACTACATTTTTGGTCCTCGTGGTTTACCGGGTATAACGGTTTTGGTCCATTAGTTTGATTTGTAACGGATCTTGTCCTGAACCCGCTGACCCGTAACACTTTTGGTCCAATATTAACACTCCCGTTATCTTTGACCGTTAACTCATTTAGTTGACTAAAATTTGAGGGCAAATTAGTAATTCTCCATAAATCCTCTATATATTCACTTCCCCTTCTCTTTTACAGTGAACCCTAAACCTAAAAATACACCAAGCACACAATCTAAAAAGACACCAAGCACACAACCATGGTTCGATGTCCAAGGTGTAATGCAATAGGAATCATTAAAACATCATGGACTGATATTAATCCAGGAAGGCGTTTCTATTGTTGTTCTAAAAGGGTAAGTGCTCAATTATGAGATCTTGTAAATATCACATCTTTTCCCTAATTTGGTATTTTTCTTGATTAGGGCACAAATCATGGTATTATTGATTGGTACGACCCACCAATTTGTGAAAGAGCTGCTCAAATTATTCCTGGGCTTTTAAGAAATATGAATTCTTTACAAGCTAGTGTTGCAAGATACCAAGGTGAAGCAAGAAGGATGAAGATTATGTTAGGGTGTACTTGGCTGTTCTTGGTGTTGTATTTTCTTGTTAAGTGAAGTAGGTCAATGTGTTTGATAATGTCAGTAGTAGGTCTTTTGTGTTTTCCCAAGATTTGATGTAACTTCAAATGGGTTTGATAATGCAATGCTCTTTTATGTTATTCGAATACTATTAGACTTTTGTAACATGTGAAATGGGTTTGTTTGACTTTTATAACATGTCAAATGGGTTTGTTTGTAAACAGAGAACTCTTAACATATGAAACAATACCATAGTTTGCAAATACCAACAAACATAAAACCTTACAATATGCAACTTCCAAAAACATAAAACCTTACATAGATTGCAAATACCAAAGTCTTAATAGTCTTACAGCATATCAACTAGGATAGAGTAACAAAAGACATACTAGGATAGATACCAAAGTCATAATACATAAACAGACATACTAGGATAGAGTAACAAAGGAGAAGTCATAATAGTATGCAAATACCAACAAACACAAAACCTTCAATCCACAAGCTTTCTTTTCCCTTTCCCACTTGGACCTGCAAAAGGATATGGTCTGATTGGCTTGGAAAACCTGACATTTGAATTGCTACCTTTGAGTGGTGAAAGCCTGCTTGCTGAGAAGGATTGAAGTGGTGCATTTGGTGTAACTTGAGATGGTGTAGACTGTCTTGGTGCAACAGGTACAGATTGAGTTGGTGCAACAGGTGCAGAGTGACTTGGTGCAACAGGTGTAGGTTGAGATGGTGCAGAAGGGTTTTTTTTAGCTTTTGATGGTCTGTGGCTTGACTGAGATGGTGCACAAGGGGTTTTAGTAGCTTTTGATGGTCTTTGGCTTGACTGAGATTGTGATGGTCTACCTGTACAAGATCTACTATTGTGTCCTTTCTGCTTACACTTCTTACAAGTAACTGTTTTCCCAGCCCTGCTCAATTTACCACCCTTCACCATGTTGTCATATAACTCTGCAGCACTCTTCTTTCTTTTCTTTGGAGGCCTACCAATGGGAGTGTGATAGTCTGGTGGGGTTAGAATGATAGGGCTATCAGATGGAGGCCACATATCTGGTCCAGCACAAGGGTTGATCTTAAATCTATACATTTCCTCCCATGTTGTTAGCCAATAAGTAGGGTGTACCCATGACTCAGGTATCCCAGGTTCCAAACCATTCTCTGCCATGTTCCATATAGATGCCACTGCATGTTTGCATGGCATCCCTGTCAAATCCCACTTTCTACAAGAACAAGTTCTTTCAGTAACATTGACCACATGTTGTTCACCATATGGACCAACTGTTTGATACTTATCCTCACCATTCCATGTAACATCAAATTTGGCAGCTTCTTTCTTAATGTTATTAAACAATCTAGTAGCCACAGGGGTGAGGGGACCATTACTCTTCTTAATTACATTCTGAACTATCACAATCCTTTTCATCAAATAGTGTCTAATAAACTCAAGGCATGTAATGATAGGCTTATCTCTACCATCCAAAAGTTGTCTGTTTAAAACCTCACACATGTTGTTCAAAAGAACATCACAATGAGGTCTTGCTGCAATTAGAATATTCAAAGTATGAATGATTGCAATTATAGGAATAAACACCTTGAAATTATAGTATGCAGGATAACAAAAACTTACGAGAAAAGTGGGACCTTGCCCAATGCTGAGGAGGAATCAGTTTCAACCAATCATACACCTCTTTGTTTGCTACTTTGAGTTCTTCCATGTTTCTGTTAAAGTGTTGTATGGTAGTAGCAGTAGCACATCTCCATAAAAGATCCTTAAATTGTTGTCCTCTCCATTGCAACTTCATGTTATCATAGATATGCTTCAAACAAAACCTATGTTCAGCTGCTGGGAAGACTTCTGCTAATGCTGGTATAAGACCCTATAAAGAATAAGTGTTAAATACTAGTATACATGTCAAAAGAAAATTGAAATAACAATGTGAAGTTTGAAATAACAATGTTTACCTTTTGCCTGTCTGAAACAAATGTGAAGTTTGAATTCCTGACCAAATCCAAGTCATCTCCAAGGCACTCAAGAAACCATATCCAAGCTTGTTTGGTTTCTGCCTCAACAACTGCATAAGCCAAAGGATATGTTCCATTATTTGGATCCACACCTACTGCTGTTAAGATCTGACTAGGAAATGGCCCAGACATAAAGCAACCATCAAGGCCCAACAGATCTCTTTGCCCTGCTTTGAATCCACTTTTCAAAGCCCCTAAACAAACATATATTCTTCTAAACTTTCTTGTATCACTATCAGGTTCAAAGGTTCTTTCAACATCAATCTTCACAGTTGTGTTGGGATTCTTATCTTTCAACTCTAAACAATATTGTCTCAGCTGAGCATATTGTTTTGTGTGATCTCCAACCACCTTCTCTTCTGCCATTTGTTTTGCCCTGAAGATTTTCTGTTTTGACAATCCTAATTCATACTTCTTTGTTAGTTGATCTTTGAGAGCAGAGATTGGTATTTTAGGATTTGGTTTGATTGTTTGCTCAATCTCCTTAGCTAGAAATGAAGCTGTACACTTAGGGACAGTCCTGGATTGAAGACAAATATGATTATCTTGAAATATTTTCACATACCAGGTACCTTCTCCTCTAGGTTTAGAACAATGCAATAACCAAGGGCACTTTAATTCATTACCTACTGCCTTTAACCCTTTCTTTTTTGACTTTTTCAATTTGGAATCTACAACAGTTGGATCTTGACTTACACTTGGGCCTTGACTTTGTCCTTCACTCAGCCCACCAACATTTGGCCCACTATTAGAAAATATTGGAACAATACCCCTGCACTCTGCTCTTACCCTTTCCTTATCATTTTTAGTCAAATAAATTTGCCTCCTCTGCTCAACTGCAATTCTAGTCACCATTTCCTTTATCAACTCTTTGTTAGCAAATGTTTGACTAACATAAAAGTTTTCAGTGTAAAACTTACCATCTACAGGCCTGTGACATTTACCCAACTTCCTCAAAGCTTTCTTCCTCTCAGCCTCCTCATCATCAGAATCAATTTCACTATCAAAATCATCAATGTCACATTCCTCATATTCCATGTCACCATCAGCTTCTACTTCATTAGGATCTACCTCAGCAGAACCAACCCATTCTACACTAGGATCAGTGTTTTTCCTAAACAATTCCATGTCAACATCAACATCATTAATCTGATCCTCTAGATCACATTCAAAATCACTATCTTCACTATCTTCTTCACTGTCATCATTTGAAACACTCCTATCACTACCTTCACTGTCATCATTTGAAACACTCCTATCACTACCTTCACTGTCTTCTCTAACTTGACTAGTCTCATTAGGGCTATTAGGCTCACTTGACTGTCTCATATCATTGTTTGTGGCAGGGTAAGAAAACAGAGGATCAAACTCATCACCATTAGGACTTGGTCTAGGCTCACTTGACTGCCCTAAATCAACATTTTCCTCAACATTATCATTCCCTAAACCAACATTTTCATCAACATTATCATTCTCTAAATCAACAACTTCCTGTGTGTCTAAACCTATATTAGCATTATCTAAATCAACATTCTCTATAACAGTGCTATCAATAGGATGCTCAACAAATACCTCCATTAGTTTGAACTTATGCACATAGGTCATCATATCCAACACATCAACATCTTTGAATAATGGTTCAAGCCCTTTATCTAAATCATGTGTAGGTCTTTTGAAATACACTTTCATTTTAGGATTCAAATAACCTAACTCTTTTAGCATACCTGATACTTCTATCACTGAAAACCCATCTGCATCAACATCATCAAACCAGTCTGCATCACCACCTTTGTAAACACGTCTGGGAGCCCTAGTTCTTTTTGGACCAGGGTAGTAAGTGAAATGACCTCCATGGTTGATTTTCAGGGAAAAAAGATTAGGTTCATTCTCTGTATCAAAAAATTACAACAATCAATCATCAAAACACACAAAAACCCCTTCAAAAATTAAAACCAACCAAAAAGATAAAAGACCAAATTCACTTACTGTATTTCACATATGGATTGAATGTGCCACTTTTTTGTCTCAACTTCCAATTTGAAATAACCATTTTTGGGGGAATTAGGGTTTTTAATTGATCAGTGATTAATTTTAGGTGGGGATTGATTGTGAAATTAGGTGGGTGTATTTTGATCGTGATTGTGTTATTAATGGGACTGATATTGAGTGACTAAAGGGTTATAGCGGGAAAGAGTAAAAGACCAATGTGTCCCTGTAAATAATAGTCAATTACAAGTTTCCCGTCACATGAATGTCACGTGGGGGCAAGAGATAACGGGAGTGTTAATATTGGACCAAAAGTGTTACGGGTCAGCGGGTTCAGGACAAGATCCGTTACAAATCAAACTAATGGACCAAAACCGTTATACCCGGTAAACCACGAGGACCAAAAATGTAGTTAACTCNAAAAAAAAAAAAAAAAAAAAAAAAAAAAAAAGGCCAAAGGTAACGCAGTCACCACTCGGTTTGCGAGAAAATTGGGCCGTACTCCTTTATCCGACCTTTTGTAATTGTAAAAAAATAATAAATAAATAAATCCCACTACCCAATTTTTTACTTATAAATACTTATTAACTTCACTATTGTTAAACTCAAATTCAATATTTTTTTACTCTCATACACTCAACACTTTACTTCTAATTTTAGCTACAAAAATGTCTTAAGAAAACAATTCATGAAACACCAAACGTCGACAACGAAAAACTACCCAAAACATTCATCCGACACCCGAAGGAACATTTGTTCACAGAAATACTCCACCATCAAACCAACGAATGAACTTCCAACCACAACCATACTAATGTAACCAACCTTACTCAAACCAACCATACCGAAACCCACTCCCACAACAAAACTTTACCCAATACTTACAAACAAAGGTATTTAGCCAATTCTCCTCACAACCAAATGCGTTCCCATTCGATAACCCCAACTACGCCTTACAAACCCATATGGGTAGTTTGTCATCACAACCACCCATGTCTACCATTTCTTTATTTGCAAATAAAGATTTGTACGAACCTACCTCTCCGTCAAAGTCACGGTCCCATAAGCGAGTGAAATCGTTTGTTTAAGTAATTATGAAAACAGTAAATATAGGAGGTTTTGTTTTAGATACAAATGATATTAAACAAAACAATAAACTAATAACGAGTAAATAAAATAGGATGGAGATAAATAAGAGAGAAAATGTTAAGAGCTGGGGGTATCGTGGCGTTTTGGGTGGCGCCAAACCGACCAAGGAGATGGATTTGGTATTAATCTTTTATATATTTATAAGTTACAACTTTTACCCTCAACTTTTATATATTATGTTCAATTTCACTATATTTTTTACAAGTTTCAACCTTTTTTTACAATGTTTCAAGAAATGATTTATACAATTCTCTAAATTATGTAAGGAAGTTTATTTTAGTTTAATGAAAAAAATAAAAATAAAAAATGGCCAACGACATCACATTTTGTGGTGCCAACGATAACGGCACAAAATGTGGTGCCAAAGGTTTTCTGGTGTCGTTCTGTGTTTTGCTGACATGGCGAAACTTTTGAAGAACGGCACGAGCCGAACGGCTCCACGATACCTGCTGCTCTAATAACCCAATCATGATCTTCTCGTGTAATGTCTAACCAGTTCTGTAATTAGTGACTCAGATGTAGTATAGGTCTAGTAAGGGCCAAATAAACTATTACATTAGCCTTACAATCTTCTACCTCGATGCTGGTGAACTATATTTAATTATAAGTCATTCATTATGTCCGCCAACTAATCTATATGACTTGCTGTGAAGTTATTTAACTAACTACACTTAACTACATTGCAAATTTTAATTTACCTTTAGTTAGCTTTTGAAGTGATGACCAATCTACGCTAAGTTCAGAGGTGATTTGTATTGTAGCTAATAGCCTAATATGTAATAAGATAGTCAAATAGTTTATATTGCAAAAATAAGCTCGTGTTTGGTGAAGCTTGAAAGCGGTTATGAAATTATATAAAAAGGGTTTGATAGGTTTCTTTATTATGTGTGGCTTTTGGTCTTATATGATTTTTTTAAAGTCTTTTGTTTTATCTTTCTGTACAAAATAATACAAACACTAAAACTTGTTTATGAGTTTATTTATCATAAACTACTTATTTGAGATAAACTTAAGCCCAAAAATTAAGCTTAGACAAACATCCCCTGTAATAGTGTGTGTTTTGTTTCTTGGTTTCTAATTTCTAGCTTCCTTCTCTGTATGCTTTGTCCAACACACCAAATTTGCTCTAACAAAACAATAACTATGTGACTCACGTGCCAATAGTTTTGTCTGTCGAAGAGTGTTTGTTTGAAAATCCCGACTCAATTTGTTTGTAACTTTGTAAGTGATATTTTTACTATCTATCTATTAATAGTTTAATACGTTAATATGATCGAATTCCCTGGGCAACTACACAGGTTTTGATTTGATTAAAAGTATATCACCTAGCTTGTACTTTTTTTATCACTTTATTTGGCCACATACACGTTACGTCCTAACTTTATATAAGGAAAAGTTGAAAGTTCATTATCAAGAGTCATGAAATCAAGAGTTCAAGACAATCTGATAAAACTTAATTCTGATCTTAAAATCTTTCCAAGTCCGGTCGAACATATGTGTAAACTCGTTCGAAACTAATATGTGCATGTTTTGCGTCTTTTTTGGGCTAATGTTTTATCAATGGAATATTTTCGTGTTCTATCGATTTTAATACGTGTTAAATCGATCGGGCAGTGCCCTCCTTATACAACGTGTAAACGCATCTACAAATTATCAAGTATATATACAAATATGATCACATATTAAACATGCATCGACTTGAATTAAATGCTTCTTCCGTCTCAAAATAACCTTTTTCCCGACAAAAACACACAAATTAAGAAAATTATGTTTATTACTGTTTTCCACTCTCTTATTTTTTGCAAAATGACGGTTTACCATTAACTAATTAATTAATATCTTATTTAAAGTTTGTAACATTAATTTCAACTAACTGTAATATGGTAAAATCGAACAAACTTCTCTATCTATTTTTAGTAGTGGATAATTAAATTAGGACATCTCAAAAAATAAAAACAAAAAATGTGGACTATTGATTTTGAGAAGGAGGAGGACATATTTATTTATTTAAATGCAGCATATTTAGTTTTGAAAGCGATTTTAAAGTGAAAAATAACGAAAAGTAGTACTAACACATTTGATGTATAGAAGACGAAAAATAAAGATAATTCAATCAATTTGATGAAATACATCTATATATCAATACTTATCTAATTTTAAGTTAGAAAATACATGTAAATGAATAGAGATAAAAGTAGATGCTTTTTTAATATGTGATTATAATTATTTTTTATTTCAAAATTTATTTTCATTTGATCCTAATTCTACAAATATAAATTTTATGTTTTGATCCAAAGGTTGTAAATCTAGTGAGAAGAAATATTAGAATGAGAAATGTGAGAAATTATTTTTAATCACGCAAATGAAGATGCAGAAAATAAAAAAAAAGATACATACATTTTCTTAAATTCATTAGAAATGTGTAATTATAATTTTTTACCATACTTTTTATTTTAGTTTCATTTCTCATTTAATCCAAACTCTTGATCCAAAACCACATTTCTTTTTTTATCTATCCATGAAACATCTAGCTCTATATACAGAAAACTAACCCTGAAACATTGGTTTATCAACAATAACGACAAATAGGAAAGAAAATAAAAGGTAAGAAAGAGCCTCAGAAGTGCAGAAATAGCTAACCAGCCAAGGGTACGTGCGTGGTTCAGGAGTTTAACCAATGGTTCACGCCAAAAAAAACTCTCTGCATATATATTTGGTTAAAAATAATTCACCATGGGTCAGTTATTAGTCGGTGGGATTAAAATGACATATCAGTGTAGTAGTGGTAGTAACGCATTTATTATTCATAACAGTAATGCGCCGTATGAGTTGGGCGGCGGACATGAGTTCAGCTTGTCGTCATCACACATATACAAACACAGTGATTAAAGTTATATATATTTTAAAAAAAAAATGATATCTACAACATAAAATCCCACCACAACTATTGTCTTCTGTAGGCTCCTGTGTCTCGCTATATGTTCCATTTATTTTTCTTAGCCTTTTTTTGAATAGAACAAAAGGAAATTAACACAGGCTTGGACTTGGAGTATACAAATACTACTGTTTATTGCGTTGTTAATTGTTACATTCGTTTTGTTTTGAGAAATATGAAAGAAAGATTTTAGGTTAAAAATAATAATAATAATAAATCAAGTTATCGTTAAACTTTGTTTTAGTCACTTAATAATGTAGTTTCCATATCAGAAAGAAGGCATGAAAATGCTAGTACACATGGGCGGAGCTATGTGAGGACCGGGGAGGGTCCCGGCCCCCTAGGTCTAAGCCCGTTAGTGTATTTATTTGCGATTTCATGTGTATTTTCGGAAAAAAATTTATTTCTGCCCTCCCATTTAATGTATTTCCCGAAAAAAAATTATTTCGGCCCTCCCACGGAAATTTTTCTAGCTCCGCCACTGCGAGTACACATTAGATAATATACTAGACTGATTTCGAGTATGAATGGTTTGTGGGTTAAAACGCATTTCAGCTTATATATACAAATTTTGCTCTCAACACATAATCAATTTTTAAAGATACAATCATAATCGTTACCTTCTCAAGTCGAATACTTGATCAAAAAATGCTTTGTTTAGGGATAATGTACATGGAGACCACCCAATTTTGTTTATTATGAGGGAACAAATTAAACTTAACTGTTTAAATTAGATATGTACAACAAAAAAATTTGCTACATAGGCAAATTAATTACAAAAATAACCATATTTGTTTAAAATTATAAACTAAAATTGTGTCTGTCGGGGCCCAAATGTGCACACTGTAGTCATGGTATCTCCGCTTGTGGTCGGACCCATTCTTGGTGACTTAATTGAGTGTCAACACGACCTACAATGAATCTAGTTAGAAGACCCAATTAATATCAGGAACTTATGATGGAAGATCAGTCTCAAAAGCTTTGAAGCAGATGATGCTTTTGCTGTTTTGGAATGTTTATGTATGGTTTAGCAACATCAGACCCCTCATGCAAAGGAAATCTATGAAGGGTGGGTTGGTTGCAGAATAAGCACCCGTGTGTCATGCTCATCAATGATAAACAAGTAGCTAGGCGATACAAATTAAGTTAAGCTTTCTAAAGTTCTAAGAATGTTCAGATTAACAACATATACGTGTCAACATGAGTACATGACGACTTGAAACACAAAAAATAATAGTAGCAATCAGCAAACCAAGAAATGTATGATAACTCGATCTTCGCTAGTTAAAAAACAACAATGAGAAAACTGTGCATTTGTTCGATCGGTAAATAGTGATTGGTGTTATGTTTGACAAGTTGTAAGGTAATCGATGAGATTTGGATTGTATGATATGATATAAAGCCTGGTGTACATGCAAATGCATGATGGATGATGGATGGGATGTATGACTAGATACATGCATGAGTTTCCATATCCATCATTTGCTTACTTCTTTTCAGCTTAAAAACTTTCTGGAAATTACAGTAGCTTCTTCTTTTGTCTAGTTTAAAAACTTTCGAGGTTACCACCTTTGCTAATTTGTTCCCTTAAGTTACTCCCTTCCACTTTTATTTTTCATTTTCTTTTTAAATTTAGAGTAAATTGCAAAAAAACATCCGTGTGGTTTGATGAAATCGCAGACACAATCCAATCCTTTTTAAGTGCAAAAACAGTACCTGTGACAAACATTTGCTTCGATTTTCATCCTTGACTCAAAGTTAAATTACTAAACTACCCTTTGTCTTTAACCCCTGTTTTATACTTGAGTTTTGTTTAAGAACTGCGAATTGCGCTATTGGTATCCAACATCCTAATTTTGCTTCGCTAGTCGTCCAAGTTCCTAATGCTCGTTAAAAATCTCGTTAGCTGGAAGAGCTTTTTCATCTTTTCAACTTTCCTTATCCAAACACCCCATTAACACCGTTGGTCCTTAAACTTTCCAATCCTCAAATTTTAAAAACTAGCCGCTTCTTACCATTATCTTTTACTTAAAAAAAAAAAAAATCTTTTTTAAAATCCTATAAATTTCGATCCTCATTACATAAAACCACTGCAATAAACTCCTCGTTTTCCACTCTCAGTCTCATATTAATTATACACAAAATTATTATGGATTATTCTCTTTCACATACCATCGATCAAAGCTGAAGTAATGAAATAAGTTGACGAGGATAGGCGTCGTTTAGAAGCGCTGGCGGAAACAACTAGGATCTTTGTAAAGGCGAGCAAAGCTAAAAAAGATATGATTGAAACAACTCTTATCTAAATATTCACTTACACCAATTGTACTTGATTATACTTCTTTTCTCTCAACATTCCCTCATTCTCTTACTAATCGATATCAACATCGTTTTCACCACATTCCCTTCTAACCACACAATTCAAACACATCACCACATTCCCTTCCTCTTCTCCATTATGAATTTGAAATCACCAAGCTTCTCTTACAAACTTCTCATTCTCACTCACATTCTCTCTCTCTCTCTCTCTCTCTCTCTCTCTCTCTCTCTCTCTCATTCAAATTGAAATCTCACACACACTGTAACACCCCAACCCGAAAAGGGCGAAAGTGTAACATTTTGGAGTCAAATCAGAACACAAGTAAACGGAAATACATTACTAATATAAGGGTTACAATGCAGTTCTAATGAAAAGATAAAGGACTATTTCTAAACATTACAACTTCCAAAACTAATAACAAGCTAAGAACTAAAAGGAAAACTCTAAGTCAAAACTCTAATCCATGGAAGGGTATCAACATTGTAGTCCACTAAGAGCTCCTAAGCACTCTTCACTCAACCCAGCTTCCTTCTAAAACCTGCCGCAGGAAAAGAAATGCGGCTGAGCTTAAAAGCCCAGTGAACAGATATAAACAAACGAAACTAATAACAAAAGGAAAATGAAGGTGAATACGACATAAGTCCAAGTAAACCTGCTGAGATAGAAATCAAGAATAAGGAAATATAGAATATGATCAAAGGAAATACGGATAATGGATATCAAATACTCAAGGAAAAGAAATGAGTCATAAGCGTAAGCAAAAGAAATAAAGCAAGTATAAGTTAATCACATTAGAGATGACAAGATAATAAGAATCATAGAGAAGTAGAACAAATAAGAATGCCCAACAATATATATACTAATTATACATAGGAGTCATGACCTCCATTGTACCAAATGTGAAAGGGGTGTATTGCACACACACCAAAACATTCACCAAATAATACTAAACTAAGTACCTTGGATGCATCCATACGCCCCCTGCAAAACAAATATGTATGCACAAAGCTCTAGGCTAAGTAAACATATACAATAATAAATATAGGCCTTAATAGCTAGCTTAAAGGGAACGCTGTGGACTAAAACCCACCTCCACAGATAGTGTCAATACCACTGGTGCATCAGTGACAAGGCCACGGACTCCCCATGACTGGCTAATAAGTCTAACACATATAGGCAAAACATATAATGGGCATAGAAATAGGAAATGCTATAAGGAAAGAAACTATAGCATGCAAACGAATATCAACTCATATCAAATCACAAGAATCAACAAATAGGAATCATACAAAGGGAACATAGCAATGGCTTAACTGAAAGGATCAAAATCAAAGCAGTAAACAAAAGAGAGAAGGATGGCCTTTACTAAAAAGGCAGAATATCTGTACCTCGAAATCAAATGCAGAAATGAAACAAAGAACGAGAAGGGAAGGCAAATCACTCCTTCTTCACACGATCTACATAATAAAGGTTTACATATTACTTAACTGCTCATTAAAGGTTTAACTTATTTTAGGTTGTCAAAATTAGGGTTTACATATGATAAGTGTTTCCAGATTAGGATTAGGGTTTCTTCTTTACAAAATTAGAAGCATTAGGTTAAGATTACCAAATTAGGGTTTTAAGTTTACTTTCCAAAAATAGACTTTCCATAAATAGAACTTTCCAAAAAGAGTAACTTTCCAATTTTAGTAGTTTTATCCAAATTAGGTAACTTTCTATTTTTAGCAGGTTTCCATATTTAGTAAGTTTCTATAAATAGTAAGCTCTCTTATTTAGAATGTTTACATAAATAGTAATTAGGGTTTTATTTGGCAATAATGATATTTTAGGGTTCAAGATGACAACATTCCAAGTTTAGGGTTTACAATGTAATTATTATCATATTTTACATATTATACCATTGTCTTACATATTTTACAAATATAACCTTGTAGTTTCATTAATTACACATTAACCCTTATGGTTTACTTAATTTCTGAACACACCCTCTAGATTTACAAGTATAAATCACACATCAAAGTACACACCCGACATAAGACTCATGAACGATAGCACCAAACACCACCATGACACAAAATAATACTTATGCAACACATGTATACTTATTTACTGGATTTATGACAAAATTAAGTACAATATATGAATTTTTGAACGTATCAGAAGACCAAACTAAAATTCAACAAAATTCCCACAGAAGCCCATATGTCTTAAGAGTCTACTTGAATTTTTCCAGAATTTATTACCCAGTGGAAACCCCTCTCAAAAATCGTTTCCCAAAACATGCCCAGAAAGTTAACTGCAGAAACACCCCGAAAGTTTGCAATTAATAGACATACCCCGACCTTCCAGAAAAATCCACAAAAATTCCAGGAAATCCCACATAACCCAAATATTAACCCTCTAAAAGGAGAGCTCCTAACTCCTTATGGTTTTAAAAATAAAATCAAAAACTTCCCCCGAATTTCAGACCCGAATACTCAGCTTTGACACTTAATCACACAAAAATCAAAAAAAGAACAATACCACTCCAATTCACTCCAAATCAATTGGAGAACTTAACTAAGACATAAAACTAAGTTTTCATGAAAAGAAATCGAATCAAACCATTATATATCATGACATATCTCGTTCACCAATTCAGGTATACAAGCTGTCTTAATTTCAGAATTCATTTAAGTCATCATATAACGTGTTTAATTATACAAACGCACCTGAGACCTTCATATGACACAAGAACTGTATTTTAACATCATTTTAATATGTTTTCATCATCTCACATGATCACCCAACAAGATTCCATCAAAAACCCTAATCTTAAATTCATTATTTCATGTGGTTTCTTCATGATTTTATGTGATTTCATGCACGTATAACTTGTTCTCTTTAAGCCGATTCTTTTTGGTGATTATAACATGAATTCAACGTATAAAGATGAAGAGAAGTAACAAGATTTAGCAAGATTTATGTTTATACCTTGTGTAGATCGAATGGACAGGAACAAGGAAACAAAACCCCAAAAATCAAACCGAATCAACAAGCACCAAACCCTTATTCGAATACCACAACCCACGATCAAACAACACCTCTTGAAGCCTCCTTAAGATCGACCAGAAACGGAGAGGAGAGCTACAGAATTTTTGTGCCGCTACTTTGCTTTCTAGGGTTAGGGTTTTTTTTGTTTTTTTTGTTTTTGTTTTTTTTTTTCTTTTCTTTGTTGCATATTGTGTGAGAAGAAGAACACCGGTTCCTCTTTTTTTCTTTTTTTTGATGCGTGGGTTCAAGTTGGGTCAATGAGGACCGAAAGTTCATGGGCTCAAGTTGTTGGGTTCTTTTGGTTGTTTATTGATTGTGAAACAAAAGAGAAACGACCCAAAATAATTAATCGTGTCGCGTAGAAGTAGTTCTCGAATTTTCTTTTAGGTTTCAGAATATTTTCGGATTCAAAATATGTTCAGAATTTCAATTATGAGGTTTCGTTTTAATTATTTAGATAACCGGTTTATTCGTTTAGTTACTTTCAGGTTTTATAATTAATCGTATCCATAACTTAGGAAAATTTCAAATTAGACGTAAAATTAGGTATTCGAATTCAGGGTTTTACACACACACAACCTCCTTCCCTTACACACTTTGCCCACTCACACTCTCACACCCCAACATACAAATTTTGAATTTGAATCCAACCATTAGGCTCCCCATCATATCACTCTCACATCCAACAACTCATCCTCTCCAATGCATCACATAGGGTATTTCAAATTTGGCTTCTAGCCAAAGGCTCCCCTCGCATCAAGCCAAACTCATTCCAACTCATCCCATCTCATCTCAACTCACTTAACCTAATCATGGTTTCTTTCTAACCTAACTTCTCTCATACACCCTCCTCTCGCACACAATTTGAATATCAAATTTCAATCTTCACCCTCTCTCTCTAACACAACTTCAATACTTACTGTCGAAGAAAGGAATATTCCATGGCATATTCTTTCTATTTATCTATATCATGTAATGAATACCTAAACTACCCCCACCCAATTAACCCTTCTCTCTTTCCTTGTTTGATAATTGGTTAACACCCAAACATTCTTTTAAACACTTCACAAATGATTTTATCAAATGGCTATTTGATTTGGTTGACATTGATTATGAATAATGGAAAGGTCAAAGTGTGAAGTACAATTGGGAGTTTTGTAATGTCATGTATTTAAAAGACCAAGATCCCGAAAAATAGTTACGGGAACCTGGTGGGCTGTTGGCGCTCCAGTACGAGCCCAGTGTGCCAGGCTTGTAGTTATTTTTCGCAAATGTGGGATCTTGGCATATAAATACCCCACCTTGGTTCTTGTATTCCTCACCCCTTGTCATTCATTATTTCTCTCTAATTTTTTTCTCCCTACCCTCTAAGTCTACTATCTTGTGTTTTTAATCTTTCTCTCTTGTNGAGTTTTGTAATGTCATGTATTTAAAAGACCAAGATCCCGAAAAATAGTTACGGGAACCTGGTGGGCTGTTGGCGCTCCAGCATGAGCCCAGTATGCCAGGCTTGTAGTTATTTTTCGCAAATGTGGGATCTTGGCATATAAATACCCTAACTTGGCTCTTGTATTCCTCACCCCTTGTCATTCATTATTTCTCTCTAATTTTTTTCTCCCTACCCTCTAAGTCTACTATCTTGTGTTCTTAATCTTTCTCTCTTGTCATTTCTCTTTAAGTCTACTATCTTGTGTTCTTAATCTTTCTCTCTTGTCATTTCTTGAAATAATACATTCTCCGCAAGGGAAGAATCACAAAAACCTAATCCAATCTTGTGATTGTGTCGAGGGACTTCTTCTCTATACCCTTTCTATTAGAATCGAGTCTCTAGGCTAGGTTAGGGTTTGATTAAACAATCAAACTTATTTATTCGATTTGGTTATAAGGGAAGTCTTTTGTCTTGGTGACCAAGCCTAGATCGGTGGCGATCTAGTTGGGGTTCGATATTTCTGATGGGAAGTGTTAGTGGTCTTTGTGGGAAGTCGAATCGCGAGATTCTTTTGGGTAGTTTCCCAGGGCGGAATACCGTTGGGAGTATCTCTTCTTTGTGAGCACCAATTTTTGTGCATACCGATGAAGTAAAGTTGTAACAGTTTGTAGTCCACCTAAAGGATTATACTAGTGTAATAGTATCGTGTTGAGGATTTTCAACTGGATGTACGGATGGTATAAACCCCACATCCTGAACCATTATATATCGTGGTGTTCTTTACTTTCTATATATACTTTGGTTGTGATTATGGTTGTTGTATTAGTTGTATAACCAGTTGTTGATCTTTGAGGCTTGAAGTCAATAAACTTCGAAGAAGCTGAAAAGACCGTGTTCACCCCTCCCCCTCTATGGTTATACAGTTTTCATAAGGAGGTCTCTTGCCTCAATCCTGGGGACAGGACGACATTCTTCCTTTGGCTGATGTGTACCTTGTTTGTTGTCACGCCTGACCTGATAGCCTGGTACATGTTGTCTACCATTTTTATTTTTATTCTTTTTTTGTCAATTCTTGCTATATTTTATTTGGTTGTTTTAATGAACTCCCTGAAACATTCTAAAAGTTCCTGCCATGACTTTGGGGTCTTACGAGTTAGCTTCGTGTAGAATAACCCCTTGGTAATGTTACTAATGAAGGCCAAGATTTTCTGGTCATCTATGACTCTTGGGATCTTGCTTACTTAATCGTTGAATTTTTTTGTGAATCCGATAAGGTGTTCGTCCTTGACTTGCTTTATAATAGTAGGTTGACATAGTCTCCAGTGTACTCTCTTATTGGTTGGAAATTCTTGATGAATTTCTCCTTAAGATGTTCCCATCCAGTTATACTTTTTTTTCAATGTTTTAAACCAGACGACTGCTTGTCCAATTAATGTATGCTGGAATAGATGGCATGCCATGGGACTGTTCTAGTTATTGGTTTTTGTCGTGCACTTAAATTGCCAGATGTGTGAATTAGGATCCGTAACTCCATCATACATGTGTATGTCACTGGGAAGCTTCAGTCCCACTGGGAGTTAATACTCCTCAATCAATTTTACAAATTGATGCCTTTCAATCTCTAAACCGTGAAGATGTTCAGGCACGTCGTCACCAATTGTCTTATAGTTGCGACCTTCGTTTCTGTAGAACACCCTTGTCATCAACGTGTTGAACAGGTCCATATAGGAGGCTTGTTGTTGTTGGGTTTTAGCATGGGTTGACGTGAGTGATATGGTTGCCTAAGTATGATGGTATCTACGCATGGGGTGTGTAGACCCGCTTGAATACACCTGGATTGTTGATGACACTGAGTTTTCATGTTTTGAGTTGCCTGATAAATTTGCTATGGGATGTGTTGTTGTGCTACACTATTGTAGTTTAACTCGGTGACGTTGTTTCATTTGGGGTATTGCCTTAATACTAGGTTGTTGTGGTATTATGTTAAAGATGTATGTTTGTAGCCTTCCTTAGCTTATTTCTTGGTTTTCTTGCATCAACCTGTCAAGGAAAGCTGATTGCTCTGGTGTAATTCAGGTGTCATCAGTTTGGTTTTCAGGTACAAATCTTGATGTTGATCATACCGTGAGTGGTGCTATGAAGTTATCATATTGTCTTACGGTGTTAACGGTGTTTGTAGGTGGACTTCTTGGAAACTAGAGGTTACTAATCACCATTGGTTGGGACATAACGTTGTGGTTATTTTGTGTTAAGCATCGGGCCGAAACCGACCCGTCCTGACCCGATCCCGACCCATCCCGAAACTGACAAGCTGGAAAATTCTTACCGAATCCTGACCCGAGTCTAGTTCGGGTAATCCCGACTCCCGACCCGAGTCCCGAAACGAAACCGGTTTGTATGGTATTCTTTGTGTTTTCTTGGATAATCCCGACTCCCGACACGACCCGAGTCCCAACAAGCTGGAAAACCCAAACCAAGTCCCGACCCGAGTATAGCTCGGTTTGTGTCGGTCGGGGTCGCGTCGGTCGGTTTCCGGTTGTCTTGTACTTATGTTGTTATAAGACACATTTTTATAAATTGTAAACTTACTAATATTACCTAGACACCTAATGTGGCACTTATTCTATTTGATACCTAAAGTGCACTTTGACGCCTAAAATGCTTAAACACTCAAAAAGTATTTTAATCATCCTAAATGGTTAGTCTTTTAAAATACTTAATGATCTAGCCGTATTTTAAACATTCTAAATGATTGGTCAAGGGCTTTGATCATAATGCCACATAACAAACATGTACGAACCTGTGTTGTAGCATACGAGGACTCGAGACGTTGAGACAAAATAAGATTACAAGTAACTTGCACATTTGACGTTATGTATCAAGTTATATGTTTGTCATCAATCAAAACAAACGAGACTGTGTAGATTAAATATCGTAATATTTGCACTGACACTAAGCATAATGTCGAGTTCTAATCGTAGCTAGAACCAATCTACTCCAAGGCCCACGTGGCCACCCGAACAAGCACTCTTGTCCAACTTGGATCTTCACCCGATCCAAGCCTTCACACAATTGACACACTTGGTTCTTCACTCGAACCAAGCCTTCACACTTAGACACACTTGGTTCTTCACCCGAACCAAGCCTTCACACAATTGATACACTTGGTTCTTCACCCGAACCAAGCCTTCACACAAGACTTACTTGGATCATCACCCGATCCAAGTATTTACACAATGACTCGACTAAGTCCTAACCTACACACTAGGACATCACTCTCCTCACAACAAATACATGAACTAATCTAGTTACAATACTTCTTGGATCTACATCACCATCCAAGTTCACACAAATACCCCATCCTCGACTCACACACAAGTCGGAAAACATTGACATTATTTACAGAACCTATCACNACACTTGGTTCTTCACCCGAACCAAGCCTTCACACAAGACTTACTTGGATCATCACCCGATCCAAGTATTTACACAATGACTCGACTAAGTCCTAACCTACACACTAGGACATCACTCTCCTCACAACAAATACATGAACTAATCTAGTTACAATACTTCTTGGATCTACATCACCATCCAAGTTCACACAAATACCCCATCCTCGACTCACACACAAGTCGGAAAACATTGACATTATTTACAGAACCTATCACCCTAACACTTGTTACGTTTTTGTGTGGATACCTATAACATCTCGAGTCTTCATCTATGTCGAGAGTTCTTCTCTTGCACTTGGTGGAAGAGGAAATCACTTATAAACATATACCAACATGTTATAGTGATCAAAGACCAAAGGAAAAAATAAAATAGAAAGTTTTATGTGTGAAAAACCTTAGTTTCTGAAGTGGAACAGTTCAGTATTTATACACGACAGGAGAGAGCCAGACGGTCCCTTAAATAGGCGACGGTCCTTTATCACTAAGGGACCGCCAGCCACTTTGAGGGACCGTCTCGACAAACGCTCCCATTTTTGTCCTGACGTGGTGAAAACTTATCTGGTGAAAACTCAACTGTTTTGGGGGAAAAATAGCTGTTACAAGTTTGAATTTGAATATATTTTCTTAATAAAACATTTCTTTAAAAACACAAAAATACTTTTGTGAATTTTTTTTGTTAAACTTAAAAATGTAGGTTTAGGGAAAATAAAATTCTTTGATCACTTTACTAATGACGGTATAAAGTTTGTTCATACCTGAAGTGACGTTGTAGTAGCTATGTTGAAGAAACGAGTTTCCTCGATTAAAAACTTATTAACCGTAAGTTTACGTAACATGTCTTTATATTTTGTGATTATCAAAACACAAGAAGATCGAATAATGCGAATAACGTTTTTGACATTATTTGTATTAACATGTTCTCTAATCCAGTGGGAGCTGCAAGCTTTATTAACTTGCAAATTACCCATCTTATTTCTATATTGTCTTGAAATAATACATTACTTTCCACATGTAAAGCATCATAGTTTATATAAGAACCATTGCAAAAATTTATAAGATAACTTGTCGTGTTCCATGATGTTGCTTCCTGAAATGTTATCTATAAAGTTATTATGCATGATTCATTATTAAACAATAAAGTTCTACATATCTACATTTTGATTTTGACTAAAATCATATGTTATCTATAACAGTGTCATATTACTTATACAAACAATTCTCTGTATACTTGCATGATGTTGTGCCATGCACAAGTGGGAGAAATCTTAATTGTGTGCGAGGTACAACATATAACAATATGATTAATGGTTTTTCTTGACTGCGAGGTAAGAAAAGTAAGATTCTACTAGGACTTCTACACATAAAATGTAGTTGCCCTAATTAGAACAAATGTCAAGATAACATGAAAAGCTACTTCAACATATTCACTGAATTGTTTAGTAAATATGATTATGTTTTCTTGAAAATTCATAATCATGAAGTATGAAATTAACTTGAAATTACTATTGAGGCCAATTGTCGGCACTTATAATTACTTTAGTTAAATATGTTTAGGTCTCTTGTAAAGACATAAACATCAATTCCGTTAATTGTTGAAAGACGTATAACGTAAAGTAAGACGTTAACTTGTTATGTCTTCTTGTTAAGACATGTACACTTACGACGTATAATAGAATTTTTAATGTTATGTTTTCTAGTCAAAACATGCACATGAAGTCATTGACTTGGTCAAAGACTTTTAATATTAAGTATGCAGTAGGCTAAAAATACTATTGATGCCATCTGGTATGACTTGGTTGGCAGATATGTAAGCCAAAGAACATAAGTTCATCTAATGAGTTGTGGGATAGTCTCGCAACATCAACCTCTGTGGAATACCACAACTTTATGGTATGTCCATCATGTAAAATCAAACACTATAGATATTATTTGATCTTTGATGACTTTAATTATTTTACCTCCAAATCTATGAAGGTTAGAAAATTGGATGTGCCATGTGTACAGTCAATATGCTTCCAACCCAGAAGGAATTTAAGGCACCATCGTATTATGGCATGGGATGAATCCCATTATGTCTTGATTGAAGTTCTGAATTTGTTAAATACCTAAGAGTAAGTAATTAACAAACTAGAGTCTAGAACTAATGATGTATTTTGGATGTCTCGCTTGAGAACAATTTATTGTTACTCAAAATGCTGAGTATGTAGAGATTAGTCTCCACTTACAAAAGCAAGTGGGAGCGCCTTTAGATCTTGAAGTTATTGAAGAGCTAAATACACCACCTTCTGAGTACACTTGCTAATGTCATACTAAGGTTGAACATGCATATGTTAAACCATATATTGATATCTCTCATTCATAAATCCGCAAGGATACCCCTAGCACCTGAATGATATAGTTTTTTATATCAATGCTAAGGGATATAAGTTGGAGGATCATAGTGAACCTGCTAACTATAGAGATGCATCATCAGATCTTGAATCTAATGAATAGCTCAAAACTATGAATGTTAAGATGCAATCCTTGGAAGACAATCACGCATGGAGCTTGATTGATCTATTACCAAATCAGTTAGACTGTGAGGTTAAAAATGAGTTTCTTAAACAAGAAGACTCATAAGGACAAACTTGTACACACATTTAATGCATGCGTAGTGAAAGGAGTTTACTCGTACTCAAGAAATTGGCTATGATTTAAATCTTCCTACCTACAAACATTAAATGTATAAAGATGATTAATTGTCATACATGTTTTCATCTAAATGAAATATGACAATAGGATATCAAAACACTTTTCTTGTTGATTACCTTTGCGAGGACGATGAGTAATCAAAAGGGTTTATGAATCCATATAATCTTTATTAATGTATACAAGCCATAAAAATCCAAGTGTGGATTAAATCATGCATCTAGGAGCAGAGATCTTAATTTAATTATAAAGTCATTAATTTGATTTCGATTAAATAAGATTACTCCTGAGTACTCTGAGAGCAAGTTGGAGCAATGCATTTATTTTTTTAAATCTCATATGTCGTTAACATATAAGAAACAATATTCCATCTAAGCTAGACTTTAATCCTTAGCTTGGAATGAATTGTCTCTTAAGGAATTTAGAAAATAAAACATACAACCTTGTTGCATGTGTTTATTAGAATAAACATAAGTGGTTAATAATCTAAACACAATATGACATGTTATTGAGGGCTCAATGATCAATCTCACATGATGAAATTGAACGCATGAATAGAAACCTTAAGTTTATCTAAAGGATTCATTATGTAAGTCGTATTATGTATTGGATTATTTATATCATTTACATGAATGCAATATGAGTTGCTAACAACAAATATCTATGTAAAAGTCATTAGATAATTGTTAAATGAACAACCTAATGGACATGCAAAGGACCAAAGATATGTTCAAACATTTACCGATATTTGAGGAGCTTTGTTTTGTTTGTATAAACTGATGCTCATTAAGCTGAGACGATGCTCAACCCTAGTCGTGGTAAGATGTCATCATGAATAATGACACCGCTAACTAGATGTGCTCAATTGAGAGCAGTAATGCATTATACATTAAAAGAATAAGAATACTTTACAGTTTGAGAAACTGTTATTATGACTGTCTAAAGTAGGTGTTTTGCTAGCTTCAAACACACTATGGAATGTATTGTTGCAATACTCGTATTGTACTTGAATGAACACATACAACAGGACAATCATCATTCAAAACCTTTCGAGAATTTTGAAACAAGTATTCTCAAAGTTTACTCAGATGATCACTTAGTTGTCTTGTACAACATACTTTGATCAGGGTGGGAACATCGTATTCCGATCTACAAGTAGTCTTGTGCATATCTGTTTTTTTTAGTATTTGGATAATGGAACTGTAAGCAGTCGTATTATATAATGAATAATTTATACCTGGTATAATCGTCTTCATTTATATTACTGTGTTCGATATTTGCATGTTTAATCCATGAATAATTTGTTTATTCTAAAATTGTCCATTGTCAGTTGAAGATACTAAATATATTTTCTTAATTAAACATTTCTTTAAAAACACAAAAATACTTTTGTGAATTTTTTTTGTTAAACTTAAAAATGTAGGTTTAGGGAAAATAAAATTCTTTGATCACTTTACTAATGACGGTATAAAGTTTGTTCATACCTAAAGTGACGTTGTAGTAGCTATGTAGAAGAAACGCGTTTCCTCGATTAAAAACTTATTAACCGTAAGTTTACGTAACATGTCTTTATATTTTGTGATTATCAAAACACAAGAAGATCGAATAATGCGAATAACGTTTTTGACATTATTTGTATTAACATGTTCTCTAATCCAGTGGGAGCTGCAAGCTTTATTAACTTGCAAATTGCCCATCTTATTTCTAGATTGTCTTGAAATAATACATTACTTTCCACATGTAAAGCATCATAGTTTATATAAGAACCATTGCAAAAATTTATAAGATAACTTGTCGTGTTCCATGATGTTGCTTCCTGAAATGTTATCTATAAAGTTATTATGCATGATTCATTATTAAACAATAAAGTTCTACATATCTACATTTTGATTTTGACTAAAATCATATGTTATCTGTGACAGTGTCATATTACTTATACAAACAATTCTCTGTATACTTGCATGATGTTGTGCCATGCACAAGTGGGAGAAATCTTAATTGTGTGCGAGGTACAACATATAACAATATAATTAATGGTCTTTCTTGACTGCGAGGTAAGAAAAGTAAGATTCTACTAGGACTTCTACACATAAAATGTAGTTGCCCTAATTAGAACAAATGTCAAGATAACATGAAAAGCTACTTCAACATATTCACTGAATTGTTTAGTAAATATGATTATGTTTTCTTGAAAATTCATAATCATGAAGTATGAAATTAACTTGAAATTACTATTGAGGCCAATTGTCGGCACTTATAATTACTTTAGTTAAATATGTTTAGGTCTCTTGTAAAGACATAAAGATCAATTCCGTTAATTGTTGAAAGACGTATAACGTAAAGTAAGACGTTAACTTGTTATGTCTTCTTGTTAAGACATGTACACTTATGACGTATAATAGAATTTTTAATGTTATGTTTTCTAGTCAAAACATGCACATGAAGTCATTGACTTGGTCAGAGACTTTTAATATTAAGTATGCAGTAGGCTAAAAATACTATTGATGCCATCTGGTATGACTTGGTTGGCAGATATGTAAGCCAAAGAACATAAGTTCATCTAATGAGTTGTGGGATAGTCTCGCAACATCAACCTCTGTGGAATACCATAACTTTATGGTATGTCCATCATGTAAAATCAAACTCTATAGATATTATTTGATCTTTGATGACTTTAATTATTTTACCTCCAAATCTATGAAGGTTAGAAAATTGGATGTGCCATGTGTACACTCAATATGGTTCCAACCCAGAAGGAATTTAAGACACCATCGTATTATGGCATGGGATGAATCCCATTATGTCTTGATTGAAGTTCTGAATTTGTTAAATACCTAAGAGTAAGTAATTAACAAACTAGAGTCTAGAACTAATGATGTATTTTGGATGTCCCGCTTGAGAACAATTTATTGTTACTCAAAATGTTGAGTATGTAGAGATTAGTCTCCACTTACAAAAGCAAGTGGGAGCGCCTTTAGATCTTGAAGTTATTCAAGAGCTAAATACACAACCTTCTGAGTACACTTGCTAATGTCATACTAAGGTTGAACATGCATATGTTAAACCATAGATTGATATCTCTCATTCATAAATCCGCAAGGATACCCCTAGCACCTGAATGATATAGTTTTTTATATCAATGCTAAGGGATATAAGTTGGAGGATCATAGTGAACCTGCTAACTATAGAGATGCATCATCAGATCTTGAATCTAATGAATAGCTCAAAACTATGAATGTTAAGATGCAATCCTTGGAAGACAATCACGCATGGAGCTTGATTGATCTATTACCAAATCAGTTAGACTGTGAGGTTAAAAATGAGTTTCTTAAACAAGAAGACTCATAAGGACAAACTTGTACACACATTAAATGCATGCGTAGTGAAAGGAGTTTACTCGTACTCAAGAAATTGGCTACGATTTAAATCTTCCTACCTACAAACATTAAATGTATAAAGATGATTAATTGTCATACATGTTTTCATCTAAATGAAATATGACAATAGGATATCAAAACACTTTTCTTGTTGATTACCTTTGCGAGGACGATGAGTAATCAAAAGGGTTTATGAATCCATATAATCTTTATTAATGTATACAAGCCATAAAAATCCAAGTGTGGATTAAATCATGCATCTAGGAGCAGAGATCTTAATTTAATTATAAAGTCATTAATTTGATTTCGATTAAATAAGATTACTCCTGAGTACTCTGAGAGCAAGTTGGAGCAATGCATTTATTTTTTTAAATCTCATATGTCGTTAACATATAAGAAACAATATTCCATCTAAGCTATACTTTAATCCTTAGCTTGGAATGAATTGTCTCTTAAGGAATTTAGAAAATAAAACATACAACCTTGTTGCATGTGTTTATTAGAATAAACATAAGTGGTTAATAATCTAAACACAATATGACATGTTATTGAGGGAAGTCTCAATGATCAATCTTACATGATGAAATTGAACGCATGAATAGAAACCTTAAGTTTATCTAAAGGATTCATTATGTAAGTCGTATTATGTATTGAATTATTTATATCATTTACATGAATGCAATATGAGTTGCTAACAACAAATATCTAAGTAAAAGTCATTAGATAATTGTTAAATGAACAACCTAATGGACCTGCAAAGGACCAAAGATATGTTCAAACATTTACCGATATTTGAGGAGCTTTGCTTTGTTTGTATAAACTGATGCTCATTAAGCTGAGATGATGCTCAACCCTAGTCGTGGTAAGATGTCATCATGAATAATGACACCGCTAACTAGATGTGCTCAATTGAGAGCAGTAATGCATTATAAATTAAAAGAATAAGAATACTTTACAGTTTGAGAAACTGTTATTATGACTGTCTAAAGTAGGTGTTTTGCTAGCTTCAGACACACTATGGAATTATTGCAATACTCGTATTGTACTTGAATGAACACATACAACAGGACAATCATCATTCAAAACCTTCCATCGCGCTACTCCCCGAGCAGCGCTCTTCCTGCTTCATCACCAAGCATTGCCAGAACAAGGTCACTTGAATTGCCAAGCCTCTTGTGGTAACGCCCATTCGAGAATTTTGAAACAAGTATTCTCAAAGTTTACTCAGATGATCACTTAGTTGTCGTGTACAACATACTTTGATCAGGGTGGGAACATCGTATTCCGATCTACAAGTAGTCTTGTGCATATCTGTTTTTTTAGTATTTGGATAATGGAACTGTAAGCAGTCGTATTATATAATGAATAATTTATACCTGGTATAATCGTCTTCATTTATATTATTGTGTTCAATATTTGCATGTTTAATCCATGAATAATTTGTTTATTCTAAAATTGTCCATTGTCAGTTGAAGATACGGGAGTATCATCGAATTAAGGCAAATGTGAACGTGTTGGTGATATTTATTTTGAATAAATATTTATTGATGTTTCCATCAAACTCACATGTTGTTCATTGTGATGAACATTGGACTGACCCAACCTTCGAGTATTCATTGCACAGATCGGCGTCAATAGTGAATCTCGCAAATGGTTATGTCTCTTATCCTCAGACTTGAGATGCAAGTAGGTCTTGCGTGTGTGGAATTTCATTCTTTTATATGGTTAAACGCTGTCCTGAATAAGGTAGTTATAAAAACCATCTTCAGGAGTGATGTGAAACGCATGAATGACACGTGCAGTCAAAATAGGATTTGTTCCTCCACATGTTAGGGAGTTAGATGTTGTTGGGCCCCTCGATGAATTGAACAGATGTTTGTATGGCCGTACTCAAATGAGATTAAGATGAATCTTAATTCACTTGGTAATCTTGTTCATTCACTAGATCGAGAAACATAATAGTTGAACAATTAGAATGACATTTGATCCATGTCTAATGTTCAACATGGTATCTGTAACAAAAGCATGGATGACATATAAACCATTTAAATGAGACGTTTAAGAAACTGCCCTCACATATTTCTAGGGGCATTGACATGTTGCTAGACGCTAACCTTTGCTTGTACAATTACTTGATTATTATGACGTTGCAAGTGGGAGCTGTTAGAGTATGCTCGTGTCATAATAAATAATTATATGGCTAGACGTATGTGAGCCTATGGGGTCACACACATATACACTAAGGTACCACTTTACATGCCGTGTTTATTGTATTTACGATATATAAATAACCTAACGTAACTCGGGATCAATAACGGGCTTCTACTTACTAAGCTTGTACTTAGTATATTGGATTGGACAAAACAAATGAGAAACCCCATTTGTAATGTCTTGAGGCCGGCCATATGGAAGGGAAAATTTGCATGGGAAGCTTTTGGAGGGGCTATGTGTAACTTGATAATGATAAGGTCAAAGTTGATTTGGTCTTTGATTTACGACTTATCACTAATTAACCTACTAAAAATGTTTTCCCCATTCTCCTTAAAATGTACGGCTCAAAACAAAAACACCACTTGCAAAGGTTTTGTTTTGTTGATCTCTTCCTTTGATTCTTGTCATTCAAAGGTGATTCCAAGGTTACGGGGTGAAGGACTAGCATCCAAGGGGTATGCGGTGAAGTGTAGTGTGGACATATCATAGAGGTGACCTATCTTGGTCACTTGGTTTCATTGGTGATTCGTGTACGTTGGTGACGGTCTCCATACGATTCTGCCGATCACACTACAAAGGTATAACCTTGTTGTTATTTATTATTTGATTGATCATATGGCTATATGGATCCTTATTAGATGATGTTTTCCACTGCGTTTGTATGTTATATAATGTTTTATCATATTAATCATCACCTATAGTTTTCCCATGCTCGGTAAGGACCTACAGGTGTGACCGGAGTCACGAGTTGGGGTAACACTCACGAGGTGATTAGTGCGTGTGTAATCCTATGTGAATTGTGAATTCACTTGACTTAGGTTGGTCCATTTTAAGGAAATAGGACTGGTACTTATAGGAATGTGCTTAGGGTTTCGAGCAACCTTTTTAATGCTATAAATAGTCGAGGATGATTTACTTGGTTGACATTCAAGTGAGGAGACAAGAATGACACGTGTAGTGACATCCTTAGTTCTGCCAGGTGCATGGAATGATCCATGCATGATTGCTATGTACTAGCGTGATATTCGCAGCATTAGCTCGGTGCGAATGAGGTAATGGCACGTGTTTGTACGTTGTAACGGTCCTGAAGTGAGTTTCCTGGACTTTTGCTACTAGACTGTGTTAGTCAGGCCCTTGTGCTTGTCCTGAAAAGTTGCTTCTCAGGTAAGTTGTGACGGGTTTTTGTTTTATTCGGCTTGTTTCAAATGTATATGCCTTAGCCAGTTAGGTTGAAAGCTCCGTACGCTATCAGAAATTCATCCTATTAGCTAAAAGGGGGAGTTTATACGGACCCTCTCATAGGGGATGTTTCGTGGGGCTCTGTGCATTGCGGGTTTGTACAATGTGCATCGTGGTTGTACATTTTGACCAAAACCCCTGTTGTCGCATCATAATGGGGTCTTAATAACTTAACCCTAGCTAGAATAGTTAACGATCTAAATTTCATCCTATTAACTAAAATAGTTAACGATCTAAATTATTTACTGTTTTACACACCAAAGTACACAAATCAAAATATACAAAAAGAGGGATGGACGGATTTACCCTTGCCGCGTCCCTGTCCGTGGGATTATTTAATGTTGTACGATCCTGTCACAAGAGATTTGAATCAGCCATTACATTACAGAATAGTATATTTATAAAATCCAAAAAATGTGATAAAAGATAAAACTAACCGTGTGTACTAGTTTATGATTACTTATTATTCCGAATATGATTAGATGATGTTTATGCAAATATTATCGTTATACAATTGTATAACTATATGTAGTTTTCAAACATGAGTGACACGCAGCGACATAGGAGTATGATATATTTGAAACAAGAGTTCCTAGTGTGCTTAGACTCTGTCTCATTTTTGCATGATATTTAGCTTTACAATAATCCAACAACAGGCCTACGCGTGTGAGAGATGTTAAACTAAAGATCGCCTATACCATGAATGAAATCAAACCGAAACCGTCATCTTATTAAGCAACCAGAAAATTATTGTGAGAAAATTATTTCACCAACCAGAACTTTGTAAGGTCAAGTATCGCAGGTGACAAAAGTAAGATTTATGTGAAAATATCATATTAAGTGGGTGTGAAAGTCTATCTTAATTATTTATTTATTTATTTATTTATTTATTTATTTATTTATTTATTTATTTATTTTTTTATAGAAAATGATAAATTTTCCTATTACATGTTCCTACTTATCCTCCTACATTTAAGATGGTGACAAATGTTAAAATCAACGCACGAGATAAAAAAAGATAGATGCACTAGTGGATTACATTTGTTACGTAATTTTTATGTGGAATAGGAACATAATTAAGGCGATGTAGTAGAAATGAATAACAATGACTTTTATTTATTTATTTATTTATTGATCCCTGTAAGAAAAACTTAAACCATTAGACTAGATGTAGTGTGACTATGTTCGCTATTGTCACCTCAGATTCACAACATCACTCTCCGTTTACCAATTTTACTATTATAAAGCCGTAGTGATGACCACCAAACTAACCACAAAAATTACCCTAGTTAAACAAAAACATATCTCGCATTACTGTAGGAATGTGCTTAGGGTTTCGAGCAACCTTTTAAATGCTATAAATAGTCGAGGATGATTTACTTGGTTGACATTCAAGTGATGAGACAAGAATGACATGTGTAGTGACATCCTTAGTTCTGCCAGGTGCATGGAATGATCCATGCATGATTGCTATGTACTAGCGTGATATTCGCAGCATTAGCTCGGTGCGAATGAGGTAATGGCACGTGTTTGTACGTTGTAACGGTCCTGAAGTGAGTTTCCTGGACTTTTGCTACTAGACTGTGTTGGTCAAGCCCTTGTGCTTGTCCTGAAAAGTTGCTTCTCAGGTAAGTTGTGACGGGTTTTTGTTTTATTCGGCTTGTTTCAAATGTATATGCCTTAGCCAGTTAGGTTGAAAGCTCCGTACGCTATCAGAAATTCATCCTATTAGCTAAAAGGGGGAGTTTATACGGACCCTCTCATAGGGGATGTTTCGTGGGGCTCTGTGCATTGCGGGTTTGTACAGTGTGCATCGTGGTTGTACATTTTGACCAAAACCCTATTGTCGCATCATAATGGGGTCTTAATAACATAACCCTAGCTAGAATAGTTAACGATCTAAATTTCATCCTATTAACTAAAATAGTTAACGATCTAAATTATTTACTGTTTTACACACCAAAGTACACAAATCAAAATATACAAAAAGAGGGATGGACGGATTTACCCTTGCCGCGTCCCTGTCCGTGGGATTATTTAATGTTGTACGATTCTGTCACAAGAGATTTGAATCAGCCATTACATTACAGAATAGTATATTTATAAAATCCAAAAAATGTGATAAAAGATAAAACTAACCGTGTGTACTAGTTTATGATTACTTATTATTCCGAATATGATTAGATGATGTTTATGCAAATATTATCGTTATACAATTGTATAACTATATGTAGTTTTCAAACATGAGTGACACGCAGCGACATAGGAGTATGATATATTTGAAACAAGAGTTCCTAGTGTGCTTAGACACTGTCTCATTTTTGCATGATATCTAGCTTTACAATAATCCAACAACAGGCCTACGCGTGTGAGAGATGTTAAACTAAAGATCGCCTATACCATGAATGAAATCAAACCGAAAACGTCATCTTATTAAGCAACCAGAAAATTATTGTGAGAAAATTATTTCACCAACCAGAACTTTGTAAGGTCAAGTATCGCAGGTGACAAAAGTAAGATTTATGTGAAAATATCATATTAAGTGGGTGTGAAAGTCTATCTTAATTAACTTTTTTTTTTTTAGAAAATGATAAATTTTCCCATTACATGTTCCTACTTATCCTCCTACATTTAAGATGGTGACAAGTGTTAAAATCAACGAACGAGATAAAAAAAGATAGATGCACTAGTGGATTACATTTGTTAAGTAATTTTTATGTGGAATAGGAACATAATTAAGGTGATGTAGTAGAAATGAATAACAATGCCTTTTATTTATTTATTTATTTATTGATCCCTGTAAGAAAAACTTAAACCATTAGACTAGATGTAGTGTGACTATGTTCGCTATTGTCACATCAGATTCACAACATCACTCTCCGTTTACCAATTTTACTATTATAAAATCGTAGTGATGACCACCAAACTAACCACAATACTTACCCTAGTTAAACAAAAACATATCTCGCATTACACTAAAGAATACATAAACAAAATTTTAATCTCGTAAAAAAGGTGACCAAATCACCTCCAAATTCAGACTTGTTGATGCATAATCTGGCGCGGGCTGATTCAACGACTCTCCTTGGGCCGTTAGTCGTCTTTTCGAGCCCTGAGTAGACCTGTCAACAAAGAGAACCCGTTAGGAGTGGACCCGAGGCCGTAGCCCCGGGATCCACCTCCGACGGTCAAGTTAGTATTGATGCGATATAGCATATAATATTTAGGTTTAGGGTAACCTGTTGTGTTATCGTCAATAAGGAGATTCCAGCCATGTATTTATAAGGCATGGATTAGGGTTTAGGCGTAGAGTGGGCCGCTGTCTGCCGGGCCTGGCCCATTCCTGGCCCAGTCCAAACCATACGTCCACAAGCCCCCCAAGTCTAGTGTGACATAGTGCATGGCTATGTTATGCATGACTTAAGTTCTGTTCATGGCCGCGTAGGCCCAATCAACCATGACGGTATGGCCCATGTGTGCGCAACTCAGGTGTGCGCATAGGACGGACTATACTGCGCAGCCCAAATGCGATAGTGCGCATTGGGATTGCGATTGTGATTGTCTCACAATGGTGAAGGTGAATTCCGCATGCTGCATCGTGGGTAAGGGCGTACCTTTTGTACCAGTAGCGATGTAGCATGGTGCGACAGAAGACGTGCTTCTATGGCAGAAGTGCGCGTTGTCCGCGACAAAAGTGTGCGCGGTGCGCGACAAAAGTGCGCGTTGTCCGCGACAAAAATGCGCGCCGTGCGCGAACATTACATCCACCTTTACAAGCGACAGAGGACGTCTCCTCTGCGGTAAGGTGGTGCGAATATTTAAATCCGTCTTTGTACCGGGCTTGCAATACCTCTTACGTACGATCTGCTTCCAAATATGCCTGCGTGACTTGTACGAAAACAGTAGTAGGATATACCCTGGTAGCCCCCCAAGTTTGATGGTGCTACTCGTGTAGGAGCATTAAACTTAGTTATTCAAATCCTGAAAAACACTTAATGCAAATATTAAAAGTATATGTCGCGAATCGCAACATATAAAACATAATGAAGTAAAAGATTAGTAGCGTGAAGCATAGTATAGCACATAGCATATAAGAGAAACTTTCGCTGTGCGAATGACACCTATCGTGAGGTTTTACAATTACATAAAAAAAAAGTAGCGCGTAGCTAATCTGTGAACTCAGTGCGCTCATGGCGATTGATTGTTCTTTTTCTTTTTTATAATAAAAACAATGGCGCGGATGGATGTACCGTGACCGCGACTAATAGTTTTTTTTTTCCCACGCACAAACGCAGATAGATGTATCGTGACCGCATAGACTCTAACGTTTGTGAATGATCGCAGTTGACCACGGCTTTTGTCTGCGTGCGCTCATGGCGATTGACTAGCATCGTGGTGCCTGTATGTAACAGTGCGCTCATGGCGCCAATCTGCGAAGATGTCTGAACGCATGGCCTAACGCGGGTAGATTTATCGTGACTGCGTTGTTCGCGGCTAAAAGATAAAGTAGGTCCGATCGTGCGGACTTAGTGCGGCTATAGGTAAAATCGTGTTTACCAAGTTTAAAAGATTTACATAAAATCTTCTGAACATTTAAAAGATATTGCGATATCTTTTTAAATTTTATGAATATTACGAATATTACGAGATTTACTTGCGTCGAAGTAAATACGTTTTAATACAATATTGTTATGAATATTACGAATAAAACGAATAGAAGACGTGCGCCTGCATATTGTATTATGTTTTAATACAATATTGTTATTGCCTTTTTGTAGCACTTGTCGAATTTAAGTATTCGCACAATACAAAGTTTTAAAGTTACCGGCTTTTGAACTCAATTGTTGCTTTCCGGTGATGTGAGAACACGAAACTTGTCGTAGTCATGTCCCACGGATGGCGCCACTTGTTGATGCATAATCTGGCGCGGGCTGATTCAACGACTCTCCCTGGGCCGTTAGTCGTCTTTTCGAGCCCTAAGTAGACCTGTCAACAAAGAGAACCCGTTAGGAGTGGATCCGAGGCCGTAGCCCCGGGATCCACCTCCGACGGTCAAGTTAGTATTGATGCGATGTAGCATATAATATTTAGGTTTAGGGTAACCTGTTGTGTTATCGTCAATAAGGAGATTCCAGCCATGTATTTATAAGGCATGGATTAGGGTTTAGGCGTAGAGAAAAATTCTCTCTCCCTTGTGGAGAAATCAGGCCGCCACCCTCCACCCCTAATTCCGGCCAAATAATTGCCTTATCGTCCTCTCTATCTCTTTTTTAGGGGTATGCAATACGATTTAGGTTAATTAAATTCGTGGGAGGGTGGTTGGTTTCCTTAATTCCTTTTATTTAATCGATTTCTCCTTGGTTGTCTCACCAAAACCCTAACTTGTTCTATTTTTCTTATTATCGTTTTGTTGGGGTTTTGGATCGTTTATTGGGTTATTGATCGCATCTATTATCTTTATTCTTTGATGTCGGTGATTAGTCACACACATATATATATATATATATATATATATCATGGGTGCGATCTTATGTGCTTAATTAATCCTATTCGATTGCTTTGTAATTGGATTTAGGGTTTTATTATTTGATCGATCGTCTTTGGCTACATGGTTATTTTTTTAACGATCATATTGGGGTTTTATGGGCGATCAAAATCTCACTCTAATTGCCTTCTATCTGTATGGATCGAATGGTTTGTTAGGGAGTATCATGAACAAAACCCTATTCTTAGGGTTTCGTATTTATTGGTTTTGATTTGCTGGGTTGCTACAAGTTGGACTGATGTCCATTATGTCATGTAAGTCGATCTCTGATCGTGTTTATCTTTTGGTTCTGTGATGATTATCGTGGAAGTGGGTTGAGAGAGGGTAGGTGATAATGTCGTTGGTGTGCTGCTGTTGACTATGTATGATGGTAGTCATGTGGATTTTGGTTGTTAACACGGTTCATTCTTCATTGATATTATTGTGTCCATTGATTGATGTTGCCGAATGTTATGGAAGTTAAGTTTGTAGGTATCTTATTCAAAAACCTTTTTCGTGGTACTATCACAAGAATTGGTAATGATTGTCTTGTTTACGAAGAAAACGATTCCCTATTTATTAGGGTTTCGTTTTGTGCTGGTCTTGTGATTGTTGTTTGTTTGGCTATGACTTGTTCCTTATGATTGGTGCTGGTTGGTTTGATTATCATGCTGATTGGTTCAAGTCTAATGGTTGGTTGCGTCCATTCAGGTTCCTAAGGATTTAGGATTGTCATTTGGTTAGTGGTGTTCTTGTACATTGAGCTGAATTATGCAAGCTAATTGTTGATGGTGAGAAGCTGCTGCCATGTAAGTTGTGATTTGGATTGAAGTTTACATTGTGGTAGTGCAAGAGCTGTCTTTTATTCTTTGGTTATTCAGCTTGGTTTTTTAGTTGTGCATCTAAACATACTCCTTTGGAGCGAGTTCGCTTGCTGCTCTATCCGTGGTTTTAGAGTCCATCACCAACCGTTGTATGAAATTTGTGAACTGAATTCAAGTTTGTTGATCCATGAGTGTGGGATGGCTGGTTGTACTTCTATGATATGGGTTCTTTCCTGGATCGCTTGGAAGTTAGGGTGCAAATCCCTATGTTTGGTTGAAGAATGCTTGGATATACATGGATTCTTCATGGAAGTTAAAGTGGACCACCAGAATGATATAGAAGGCTCAAGTTTCTGCTTGAGTAGTATTGTAATTTTTTCAGTATTTTATCATTATTGGTTGGTTTATTTTATTGTAAGTTGCACTTGTTGTGCATATTCGGTGGTATGTTTTATCATGTAAGTTATAAGAATGGGGTGTCATTCTTATATTCGAGTCTGTAAGTGTCCGTAGGGACTGAGGTGAGGGATATCACCATCACCCTATTGTACTTCAACGTTTTTGGTGTAATGAATTTTGCCAGGGTGAATAAACCCTTTTACCCAAAAAAGATAATAAACTAAAAATAACCATAATCATTCATAGATAAATAGCAACCATCATTACAACAAGTGTTACAAATAAAAGCCTCTAAGGCTTACAACCATCACATGATTAGACCAAAGTTCTACATGAAATTTCCTCCTAGAGCTTGCCTTCCCAAAATGTTTGAAAATAATTTTATTTTTCAATCACCAAGCATGTTTATTCAAGTGGAATGGATGGTGAGCATGGAGATGGTGATGGTGGAGGAGTGTTTTTTTATGGTGGTGGTGGAGTTGTGGTTGTTGTTGGTGGTGGTGGGGTTGAGTTGGTGGTGGTTTGAAGTTGGTGTAACATGTTTTCCATGTTTGAGAACATGTAGTGGATCTCATNAGAGAGAGAGGAAGAGGAGAGGAGAGAGATGAGAGGTGGGTTTGATGAGTGTTTGCATGTGTCCCAATTTGGGTGATGTAAGGTTGAAGGCGATTGTGTAAGGTCCAAAGTATCCGCAGGTGACAAAAGTAACGATTTAATTGAAAATACTCATATTAAGTGGGTGTGGAAAGTCCTATCTTAAGCTTACACTCTACTGCTTATTTACTCGCTGGTCACTCTTGATTTAATTTATTTATTTATTTAAATTTATTTTATTTTTTTATAGAAAATGATGAAACTTTTTCCTAGCCTTACATCCCTCCGTGCACTTCACTCTTCCTGCACGCGACTCTTAAGAGTGCGACGAAATCGTTCAAACAACATACGCACCCGCACGATAAAACCAAGATACGGCACGTGCCGCACTTCAGCTCGGCCATTACATTTGTTACGTGTAATTTTTATGTGGAATAGGAACATAATTAAGGCGATGTACGTAGAAATGAATAACAATGACTTTTATTTTATTTATTTATTTATTGATCCCTTAAGAAAAACTTAAACCATTAGAACTAGATGTAGTGTTGACTATGTTCGCTATTGTCACCTCAGATCACAACACACTCTCCGTTTACCATTACTTTATCGAAAGCCCGTGAGTGATGACCGACCAACCTAACCACAAAAATTACCCTAGTTAAACAAAAACATAATCTCGCATTACACTAAAGAATACTAAAAAAATTTTAATCTCGTAAAAAACGGTACCCAAAAATCACCGTCCCAAATTCAGATCTCAGCGTATTAGGGTGGGGGAGGGGGAGGTATTGGTGTTTGACGCGTTTAAAGGGTGCTTCACACATGGTGAAGACCGCCATTACGGCTGGTGTCACATAGTCACACTACTAATGAAAATACTTGCAGTTTGTGACCATGAAAAACCTTCGCACTTTTTAAAATTCTAAAGGACCTTGAGATCTTAGTGCTTGTTTTCTTAATAACGTTTCTCTCATATGCATGAAAATTTGGTTTTACAAACAATCAGTTACAGGAAAATGTAAAAATGTCAAAAGAATTCCAATAATCACATAATGAAATAGTCGTAATAGATAAACTTTATATATCGTACCAACTAGGAATTTCACAAAGAAAAAAAGGCCCCTACCCATTCTTTCACTTTCACATCAAGCTTTTTGAAATTTCTTTGAGTATTATATTGTTCATTGGAAGTCATTCAATGCCATACTTTATAGATCGAATTCATTGAATAAATTCCATTATATAACATATATGTACGTGACCTAATAGTCTGCCAACTTGATGCACATATGCAAGAGTTATCAGCTTGATATATTAGTAAAAACACAATTTGAATTTGGTCAGTATATAAATCAGAATCAGTCACAAAAATATCTTAACTAAACATTTTACTTTTGAATTAAACATCAAACATACTTAAATAACCCAAATAGTGAAACATCTATTTATTTATAACACATAAATATAGAAAAAGAAATGTCATATTTTCCTAAAAATCCTTCAATTATATTTTTACTGGTACATTATACTATATATCAATACCCGTTCCAAACGACGTGAATTTGGGCGGTCCAAAAACAACATAAGGTTTGTTGTCGTTTAGAATTTTTGTTTAATTTTGTAAGTAGACGACATCATTTAGTTTATATCTTCAAAATGTACAACACTTACCCCGAAATGCTACAAACTTACCCTCAATATATGCAACGAGTTACAAAAATAACCATGTACCTCTTGTTATTTATAACTTTTTTATATAACAAACTTTGTTTACGAATAGCCCCACCGCAACGGGCGAGTGCTATCATCCTCGTATCAATCATTCATCAGTAAATGTGGAAAATAAATCCTTTAAATAAGTAAATGCATTATTCTAAAAAAAATAATAAGTAAATGCATAATTTCTTCTAAAAAAAATAATAAGTAGATGCATAATTGGCACATAAAATGTTAGAAAGCAATTAGAAGATGTTTACGAAGATACATCATTTGTCATATACAAATGTAAAAGAAATTTATTACACAAAGATAATTTTGAAAAGTTAGATAACCCTACATTCATTATTACTATTTCCCATCCCCCTCTTTTTCTTGACTGACAAGAGGAATACCCTGCACACTTCTTCTCACACGCACGCATAAACCAAACCCATATGAATCACGGCAGTGTTGCAGACCCAAACACACGATACAAAACAAACCCTCATTTCCATTTTTATAAAATTTTAACCTTCCAATGACATAAATAAATCAGCTTTATTACTCTCCTAGTAATATCATTTATTTCTTGATTCTACGAATCCCAATAAACGTTACCCCTACCTCACCACATCTCCCTATATAAACACGCATTCACATTCATCTCATTCACAAGTTCACAACAAGTTACTAAAAGCTAGCTAGTTGAGCTATGGAGTATTTTAACCAACATTTTGATAACAATGAAGCTTGTTTGCCACCAGGGTTTAGGTTTCATCCCACTGATGAAGAGCTTATTACTTGTTACCTTTTAAGGAAAGTGCTTGATGGTAGCTTCACTGGTCGAGCTTTTGCTGATGTAGATCTTAACAAATGTGAACCATGGGAGCTTCCTCGTATGTTTTCTTTTACTAATTTCTAAACCAAATACTCTTAGTTTCTGGTTAACTATATACTTACTTTGTAACTTTTAGCCGGCTAATTTACGAGTTTTAACGTTNCAACTTGATGCACAAATGCAAGAGTTATCAGCTTGATATATTAGTAAAAACACAATTTGAATTTGGTCAGTAAATAAATCAGAATCAGTCACAAAAATATCTTAACTAAACATCTTACTTTTGAATTAAACATCAAACATACTTAAATAACTCAAATAGTGAAACATCTATTTATTTATAACACAAATATAGAAAAAGAAATGTCATATTTTCCTAAAAATCCTCCAATTATCTTTTTACTGGTACATTATACTATATATCAATACCCGTTCCAAACGACGTGAATTTGGGCGGTCCAAAAACAACTTAAGGTTTGTTGTCGTTTAGAATTTTTGTTTAATTTTGTAAGTAGACGACATCATTTAGTTTATATCTTTCAAAATGTACAACACTTACCCCGAAATGCTACAAACTTACCCTCAATATATGCAACGAGTTACAAAAATAACCATGTACCTCTTGTTATTTATAACTTTTTTATATAACAAACTTTGTTTACGAATAGCTCCACCGCAACGGGCGAGTGCTATCATCCTCGTATCAATCATTCATCAGTAAATGTGGAAAATAAATCCTTTAAATAAGTAAATGCATTATTCTAAAAAAAATAATAAGTAAATGCATAATTTCTTCTAAAAAAAATAATAAGTAGATGCATAATTGGCACATAAAATGTTAGAAAGCAATTAGAAGATGTTTACGAAGATACATCATTTGTCATATACAAATGTAAAAGAAATTTATTACACAAAGATAATTTTGAAAAGTTAGATAACCCTACATTCATTATTACTATTTCCCATCCCCCTCTTTTTCTTGACTGACAAGAGGAATACCCTGCACACTTCTTCTCACACGCACGCATAAACCAAACCCATATGAATCACGGCAGTGTTGCAGACCCAAACACACGATACAAAACAAACCCTCATTTCCATTTTTATAAAATTTTAACCTTCCAATGACATAAATAAATCAGCTTTATTACTCTCCTAGTAATATCATTTATTTCTTGATTCTACGAATCCCAATAAACGTTACCCCTACCTCACCAAATCTCCCTATATAAACACGCATTCACATTCATCTCATTCACAAGTTCACAACAAGTTACTAAAAGCTAGCTAGTTGAGCTATGGAGTATTTTAACCAACATTTTGATAACAATGAAGCTTGTTTGCCACCAGGGTTTAGGTTTCATCCCACTGATGAAGAGCTTATTACTTGTTACCTTTTAAGGAAAGTGCTTGATGGTAGCTTCACTGGTCGAGCTTTTGCTGATGTAGATCTTAACAAATGTGAACCATGGGAGCTTCCGCGTATGTTTTCTTTTACTAATTTCTAAACCAAATACTTTTAGTTTCTGGTTAACTGTATACTTTGTTAACTTTTAGCCGGCTAATTTACAAGTTTTAACGTTAAGTGTCACACTTATTTGTAACATTTACACAGTTTGTAACTAGCTTACCTCACAAGAACAATTTTATACAACTTGGATATATCAGTAGTTAAGGCACTTTGTTTGTAAAAAAAGGTTTTATACCTTAATTTAATTCCATGTGTATTATTGATTTATTTCAAGATACATCAGTAAATAAATTATAGTTTCTTTTGTAAACTACTTTTTCAATGTTTTGTTTTCTAATAACTAGATTTGAAGCCATAAAAACGTGAAACGACTAATTTATGGGTTATTTTTCTCATTTGTTATGTATAACATTTTTTAGATACTTGAAATGTGAGTTCTAAACCTTTGAAAGGTGATGAAATGTGAAGTAATAACTTAGGGTTCGGTTTATGTAACAGAAAGGGCAAAGATGGGGGAGAAAGAATGGTACTTTTTCAGTCTCCGTGACCGAAAGTACCCGACTGGGTTACGAACTAACCGCGCAACCGAGGCCGGGTACTGGAAGGCCACGGGAAAAGACCGAGAAATCTATAGCTCAAAGACATCGGCTTTAGTGGGGATGAAGAAAACCCTAGTTTTCTACCGTGGGAGAGCACCAAAAGGAGAGAAGACAAATTGGGTTATGCATGAATATCGTCTTGAAGGAAAATTTGCTTACCATTTTTTATCCAAAAGCTCAAAGGTAACCTTAAAAATCTTCTTAACTTAAAGCTATTCTAGGGTTTANATTCATCAGTAAATGTGGAAAATAAATCCTTTAAATAAGTAAATGCATTATTCTAAAAAAAATAATAAGTAAATGCATAATTTCTTCTAAAAAAAATAATAAGTAGATGCATAATTGGCACATAAAATGTTAGAAAGCAATTAGAAGATGTTTACGAAGATACATCATTTGTCATATACAAATGTAAAAGAAATTTATTACACAAAGATAATTTTGAAAAGTTAGATAACCCTACATTCATTATTACTATTTCCCATCCCCCTCTTTTTCTTGACTGACAAGAGGAATACCCTGCACACTTCTTCTCACACGCACGCATAAACCAAACCCATATGAATCACGGCAGTGTTGCAGACCCAAACACACGATACAAAACAAACCCTCATTTCCATTTTTATAAAATTTTAACCTTCCAATGACATAAATAAATCAGCTTTATTACTCTCCTAGTAATATCATTTATTTCTTGATTCTACGAATCCCAATAAACGTTACCCCTACCTCACCAAATCTCCCTATATAAACACGCATTCACATTCATCTCATTCACAAGTTCACAACAAGTTACTAAAAGCTAGCTAGTTGAGCTATGGAGTATTTTAACCAACATTTTGATAACAATGAAGCTTGTTTGCCACCAGGGTTTAGGTTTCATCCCACTGATGAAGAGCTTATTACTTGTTACCTTTTAAGGAAAGTGCTTGATGGTAGCTTCACTGGTCGAGCTTTTGCTGATGTAGATCTTAACAAATGTGAACCATGGGAGCTTCCTCGTATGTTTTCTTTTACTAATTTCTAAACCAAATACTCTTAGTTTCTGGTTAACTATATACTTACTTTGTAACTTTTAGCCGGCTAATTTACAAGTTTTAACGTTAAGTGTCACACTTATTTGTAACATTTACACAGTTTGTAACTAGCTTACCTCACAAGAACAATTTTATACAACTTGGATATATCAGTAGTTAAGGCACTTTGTTTGTAAAAAAAGGTTTTATACCTTAATTTAATTCCATGTGTATTATTGATTTATTTCAAGATACATCAGTAAATAAATTATAGTTTCTTTTGTAAACTACTTTTTCAATGTTTTGTTTTCTAATAACTAGATTTGAAGCCATAAAAACGTGAAACGACTAATTTATGGGTTATTTTTCTCATTTGTTATGTATAACATTTTTTAGATACTTGAAATGTGAGTTCTAAACCTTTGAAAGGTGATGAAATGTGAAGTAATAACTTAGGGTTCGGTTTATGTAACAGAAAGGGCAAAGATGGGGGAGAAAGAATGGTACTTTTTCAGTCTCCGTGACCGAAAGTACCCGACTGGGTTACGAACTAACCGCGCAACCGAGGCCGGGTACTGGAAGGCCACGGGAAAAGACCGAGAAATCTATAGCTCAAAGACATCGGCTTTAGTGGGGATGAAGAAAACCCTAGTTTTCTACCGTGGGAGAGCACCAAAAGGAGAGAAGACAAATTGGGTTATGCATGAATATCGTCTTGAAGGAAAATTTGCTTACCATTTTTTATCCAAAAGCTCAAAGGTAACCTTAAAAATCTTCTTAACTTAAAGCTATTCTAGGGTTTATACTTTGTAGCATCTATATCTATAAGTTGGTACACGAAGAAAGATTTGATTTTGCATGGTGTCTTTTTGTTGGGATTCTGGATAAAGTTTGTATTTAATGCAGATTTTTAACGGTAAATCGCCTATTTGCTAGTACTAAAAGTTTTACTTTATCTTGAATTAACTAGTACGGAGTAGACTTATTTGCCTTTTTTGTTTTTATTAGAGTTTAACTACTACGTAATAAAATCGCTAGTTAAATATGGCATTTACATTCACTGATTTACTAAAAGCATTTTCTTAAGAGTTTGGAATACTTAAAATATATATCGTAAATTTGAAATAATCAAGTGATTTGGCACATGTTTACTGAGGAAATATATGTCTTTGATTTCTGAAAGGACATCTTTTACCAGTCAGATGTTTAGTGACGATATTATCGTACGAACTACTGTATACAAGTAACCTATTTTAAAAACACACTTAAAAGAAATTTAAAAAAAAAAAACTAAACTACTTAAGAAACAGTTTGTTGTATTACAATAAACATTCATTAAAGAGTTTTAAGTTTGGTGATTAAAATGTTTAAATGAATCTTGTTCTTATATATGGATAGTGATACTGATTATGTCTAAATTTGGTATTAATTAGGACGAATGGGTGATCTCACGTGTGTTTAAGAAGAGTGGCACCGGAGTCTCGGGTGGGACCGTGGTTAAAAAATGGCTCACGGGTGGCACAAGCCGCACTAAAGAAGTGAGCTGCTCATCAGGAGTTTCGGGATCGCTACCCCCATTGCTCGACTCGTCGCTCTATGCTTCGGCCACATCCGCCTACACGGCGGAGCGTGAAAGCTTCTCCTACGACAGCAACACGGTTTCGAAAGAGCACGTGCCCTGTTTCTCCACAGCCTCAACTACCAACTTTGGTCATCCAAACCTTTTCGACTTCCCACCACCCGAACCTTTAGCAGCAACATCTTTTGAAACAAAGAATGTTTGTGTTTCGGCATTTCCTAGTTTGAGGACACTACAAGAGAATCTCCAGATGCCTTTCTTTTACTCCTCCGTGGTTCCAGTGCCCAATGTGGGCAGCAACAACGGAGGAGAAACAAGCAACTACGTGGGTTCCAGTTCGACTAGTGAGAACTACCACAAACCGGGACCCACGGAGCTTGATTGCATCTGGAGCTTCTGATCAAAGAGGCGGCTGCTTTGAATGAAATGTTTTAAAGGTGTGATCAATTCGTGGTGTTTTTTAGCTCTTGAATGTGGAAATTTAATATGGGGTACGACGGTATTATTTGCTGTACGTGTGTGTGATGTTCTTTTCGTGTTTAAGAATTTGCTCTATTATAGAGTTTGGTAGGCAGTTTGTATTATGGATTGCACGTACTAGTTATCGTGTTTTAATTAGTCTATCATGTCTTATTTATGATCTTGTTGTACTTTGACTTGTCTTTTGGAAACAGTATCTTATCTCATCTTTATGATCATAGCTAATTATATTGCTTATCTATTAGTAATACAAGTTTGATAGCTATATCAGGGTTGTTATGAAATTGATTGTGTAATGTTGATGATATCGGTTGCTACTTATAAGGTATTATCAAGGTGCATTTAAACTCATTGTTGTTTTGTTATATCCTTACTTTGGTATTGTAACTAGTTAATACTCCCTCCGTTTTTAAAATATAAGTCCGTTTGACTTTTTAAATTGAACTTTGACCTTAAATATTTTTTGTTGTATTATATAATACTTGATGCAAAATATATATAATATGGATAGTGTTTTATATGTATTTTCCTTTGGTATAATTTTCATCAAGTAATATATTATACAAACAAAAACATTTAACGTCAAAGTTCGATACCAAAAGTCAAACTGGACTTATATTTTGGGACGGAGGTAGTAACTGTTTCTTAGTAAGTGTTCCGTTATTGCAAAAGAGATTGTTATATTGCGGAGTAATATTAATAAGCTTAAATAATCAGTAGGGTAATCTACTGTAGCAAGCATAAAAAAAGGTTCATACTATTTTTCAAATGATATTGTCCAATTAAGTTACCAAAAAGTGTCAAGCACTTCTCATAAATTTAAACGATTTAATTACATTCAAACACCATATGCTTCAAACGTTATTGCAACTTGTTTTTATCATTGTTGGTTAGTCGATTACTACAACATGCTAGAGCCGAATCTCGTAACACCATATTTAAAAGGACGCGGAGCCGCGATTTGAACTCTTAAACATCATATTTGATTGCAATTTGCGAGCTGGCTAGTATTCTTATTGTTTTTTCATCTTCTTACTTTGATCTCGTTTCTTAGCTAGCTTGATCATGTTAACTCTTTGATTCAATAATAGCAACTCGTTTCTTAGCTAGCTTGATCATGTTAACTCTTTGAGCCCCTAATTTTGTTTTTTATTCTTGCCCTTAAAATCTACTGTAGTTAATATCTTTAAACAATTAACTTTCTTATTTAATCAATTTACGTATTGATACACACTACTAAACTGATGAATTTTTAACATAATCTTCACTCTAGATCAGTCTAGAGAAGTTTCAACACATTAACATTTGGCCAATGTTCGCATGTTAACATAATCCATTAACAAGTAATACAGCCGCATCCAACATATATCATATCTTCTATGCGCCCGTTGTTGTTATACTTCTCATATATATATCATCACCTCCTAGGCTCCTATTGCATATAACCTTATTTAAGATTTTATTTCTTCCCTGAAAAATAAGGATGGGTGGATATGGGGCTTTTGGACATTAAATGGGTGGTTGTAGTAGGTACAAAATAAAAAAGAAAACAAGAAATAGAATTAGATGGTTAGTTTCAGATATTCACATGGAAGCTATAGGGAAGCTATAGAAAGGGGTAGGGGAAGACTAAAATTTATATGATGAGGGAGAGGGACATATTTAATACACTTAAAATCTGACCCCACTTCATTTACCCAAATTACCCTACTACCCTCATTTGATTTTACAACACACATCCACCCAATCTTACTGTGCCCTTGCCTCCATCCCTCTTATCATTCTGCACTTTATCTTTCTTCTTTTATTTGTTTTCACATTAAATTACACCTTTAGTCCATGTGGTTTAGCCAGATTTCATGTTTAACCCTCACTTTGAAGAAATTACTGCAGACCTTAATATTTGAATTTTTACATGTTGCTAGTCCCAAATCCTAATAACTATTTTATTAGCTAGTTATCTCCAATCATGTGTTAGGCACATGAGTGTACGAAAGTCTTTTCGATTATGACAAAGGTCAAATCATTGTTCTCGCCCATTATATTAACCTTTTTTACAAATTGGCACTAGTACTACTCCTATTGTTGATAAAATTTGAAAGCTTGAAGAGCTAATTATTAATGAAAAAGTTACTCTTGTGGATGATGATGGTAAACCTCTAAACAAAGTTGATTATCCGGGTGATCATGATAGTGAAGCTTAGCTTGTGAGTGATTTGAAAGAGAAGGAACAAGATGCAGCTTCTAAGCGTAGTATTTTTTCCTGTACTTGTACTTCTTCAACTAAGTGGGTAACCCATTCTCTAAGGTGGGTAATGTGGCTGTTTTTTATAGCGACGATGATGAAATTCTGGAATATCTTAACGACACTAATTATTTTGATAGTGGAGGGAACGAGAAGAGTCTTTTGGAGCAATGAAAAGATGGTACATGTGACTACAATGATTGTGAAAAGGATTACTTTGATGATTGTGATCTACCTATGGCCCAATTAAAGGCTGATGACATCCATGACATTAGACTTGGATAGGTTGCTTTTTTTTTGTTTAGCATAAAGGTTGATGTGTCTTTGTTTATGCTTGTTTTTGTTTTGGTTTTCTAGTTGTGTGTAGCTAGTTGATCATTTATGGCATGTCATGAATGATTTAGTGGTTGTTCAAGCAGATACTTGAGGTTAATGTGTTACTTCAGCCACATTCCATTGTACTTAACTACCTTTTTGGAGTAATATATCTTACCAGGTGAAAGACCCTACCCCCNCTTTATCTTTCTTCTTTTATTTGTTTTCACATTAAATTACACCTTTAGTCCATGTGGTTTAGCCAGATTTCATGTTTAACCCTCACTTTGAAGAAATTACTGCAGACCTTAATATTTGAATTTTTACATGTTGCTAGTCCCAAATCCTAATAACTATTTTATTAGCTAGTTATCTCCAATCATGTGTTAGGCACATGAGTGTACGATAGTCTTTTCGATTATGACAAAGGTCAAATCATTGTTCTCGCCCATTATATTAACCTGTTTTACAAATTAGCACTAGTACTACTCCTATTGTTGATAAAATTTGAAAGCTTGAAGAGCTAATTATTAATGAAAAAGTTACTCTTGTGGATGATGATGATAAACCTCTAAACAAAGTTGATTATCCGGGTGATCATGATAGTGAAGCTTAGCTTGTGAGTGATTTGAAAGAGAAGGAACAAGATGCAGCTTCTAAGCCTAATATTTTTTCCTGTACTTGTACTTCTTCAACTAAGTGGGTAACTCATTCTCAAAGGTGGGTAATGTAGCTGTTTTTTATAGCGACGATGATGAAATTCTGGAATATCTTAACGACACTAATTATTTTGATAGTGGAGGGAACGAGAAGAGTCTTTTGGAGCAATGGAAAGATGGTACATGTGACTACAATGATTGTGAAAAGGATTACTTTGATGATTGTGATCTATCTACGGTCCAATTAAAGGCTGATGACATCCATGACATTAGACTTGGATAGGTTGCTTTTCTTTTGTTTAGCATAAAGGTTGATGTGTCTTTGTTTATGCTTGTTTTTGTTTTGGTTTTCTAGTTGTGTGTAGCTAGTTGATCATTTATGGCATGTCATGAATGATTTAGTGGTTGTTCAAGCGGTTACTTAAGGTTAATGTGTTACTTCAGCCACATTCCATTGTACTTAACTACTTTTTTGGAGTAATATATTTTACCAGGTGAAAGACCCTTTACCCCCCCAAAAAAAAAAAAAAAAAAAAAAAAAAAAAAAAAACTTTTTACAAATTATTTGGCCTAATTAATCATTGTTCCCACCCATTATATTAACCCTTTTTAAAAACTATTTCACCTAATTAATCGTTGTTCCCGCCCATTATATTAACTCTTTTAACAAATTAATTCACCTAATTAATCATCTCATCTTACAAAATTCACACACACAAACCCTAGTTTTTTTTATTCTATAAATTTTCTTGATAAAATTGTTGATGATAGCTTGTTGTAATGGTCAAGGAATGGAAGATGCAGGGAATAATATACTTTGTAATTAGTGATAAGGATTTGTATGAGCTCGCAAAGGATGATTATAGCAAGTTTATTCGTGGGTTTTTGTTTGTAAATTTTTGTTTGGGTGTAATTTCTTTAATACTTGAAAGATTGGTTTTTGATTGTGTTTTTTTATCATCAAAAGTCCCAATATTCTAATATTATCTTGTTTGACTTTTCAAAGGATCATCCTACTCTATTTACGATGAGGATACATTATGGTAGTGTTTTTAAGTTTTATTCATAAAGAGTTTATGCTGGTGGTAAGAAAACTATAGCTGATATGTTGGATATTGAAACCTTCTCGATTCACGAGTTGAGGAGCTAGGTTGCACAGATGGTCAGATTGTATTACAACTTTAAGAAACTTGGTTGTAATCTTGATATAAAATTGAATGTTTTATCTTGTGATGACGATTTTCGTCTTTTAAGCAAGTATATAAGCGAGCATAATGTAATTAAAGTTTACATAGAATATGGTGTGTCCAAAGTGACACTTAGGCTAACCACCATGGTCATCAAACCCACCAACTTCACATCAACGCCACATCACCATTCAACACGCCACCAAATACACCACAATTTAGGTGTTATAGTCACCACCAAATAAAAATATAAAAATATCATACTTTATGCAAACATACCCAAAATATACCTCATACACAATCACAAACAAAAAAAATAATAATTATAAACCACAATTTTCCTTCGAATGTGTTAGGTGGTGCCGACCATCAAAGACGTGCAGAAATCCCACCACCATGCGTCACTATATGGAACATCGCGTGGTGGCCTAAGTGGAAGTGGCGCACAACAATCCATAATGCTCAGTCGTTTTTCATGTCATAAAAGACAATAAGTGTTGTGATTGATGAAATAAATGAAGATAATGGTGTTGGTAGTAGTAGTCACAATCATAATGTTGCTAAGAGGTTATTCTTAGAATTGTTTCATCCTGATGGTTTACCAGTTAGTAATGAATTAACTAGGTTTACTCAATTACCTACTTAAGCTAATGAGATATCACCAATAGAAAGTCAACTTGTATAAATAGATGAGGTCTTTGGTAGTATTAACTTAAGTTTTGCTAAAAGTGTTAGTCAGTAAGTTGAAGAAAGATCTTATTTAGGAATGGATGACCCAGGTTTAAGAGAAGATGCTAACAATGAAAATGTTGTGAATGATATTGCGGTGGAAGATGCTAATCATAGGGTTGATGATGATTATGTGAGGCAAGAGGAAAATTATGATGATGTGGTTGCAAGTGATAGGGTAGAGGATGAGAATGATGTTGATGAAGGAGATAGTCAGGAGAAGGAAGAAGACGATGTTTTTTGTTGATTAGGATAACATCATTGATGAACGTGGAGTTGAAGTTAATTGTTTCTATTGTTTGGGACTGAAACAGACGATGTGCTAGGGTTGAATGATCAAGTTCCAGATTCTATGTTTAATGTGAATAATTTAGATGTGGTTGATAATGATGATTTTGAAAGTGATTCAGGAGATAAGGATGACTTAGAGAGTATCAAAAATAGAAAATTTGGCAGTTAAGAAAGGAGAAACAACTAGATGACGGTGTTGTAAATAAGTATGCTTTTTATACATGGTAAAGGTTTGGTTCCAGTAAGGAGATAAAAGACAGAGTTTACATGCATTCCATTGAAATTAAAAGAAAACTGAAATTGATAAAGAATGATAAAAGGAGAGTTAGAGCCAAATGTGTTGGGCTAATTCTTGTTTTTTAAACTTAGTGAGACTGGGCCTTGCAAAGATGGGCCTACCATAGAGTCTGCAAGTCAATCAAGTGTTATAAGTGGTCCAAATACAAGGTATAGGTCAAAAAAGAGTTCAGACACAAAAAAAGGAAAAATTAACAATTGAAGAGGGAGTAAAGGAGTGTCCTTGGGCACTGTATTGCACAAAAGAGCCTGAGACGGGATCTTGGATATGAAAAACTTAAAAAGATAAGCATTTATGTCTTCAATCATGAGAAACTATGGCTTGAAACCATAAGTTCTTATCAAAGCATTGTATGGATCAAGTCATTGTAGATCTTGGATATTCCTACAAAGGCTGTACAAGATGCACTTTATAAAAAATGAGAATTAAATTTTTCTCACATAAAGGCATTCAGAGCAAAGGCACAAGCTGATATGTTGATAAGGGGTGATCATAAGGCACAATATGCAATGTTAAGAGATTATGTATTAGAGTTTAGAACCCAAAAATATTGGAACTACAGTCAAATGTCAAGTTGAAATGCTAGATAATCATACTACTCTTGCAAGAGTCTTCCAGAGAATATATGTGTGTCGTGATGCATTAAGGCAAGGATTCCAAGCTAGTGGAATGAAATTGTTGAGGTTGGATGGGGCTTTAATGAATGGACCATTCCATTGACAAGTGTTAACAGTTGTGGGCATTGATACTAATAATGGCATATATCCATGGTGTATATGTCATTGTAGAAGCTCAATGCAAAGACTCATGGAGTTGGTTTTAAACTGTTTGGGGGACGACCTTAATTTTTTTAGAAACTCCAATTTTACTTTCATTTCAGATAAACAAAAGGTACAAACATTATAATTTTTTAACTGTGTATAACCTTTTGCAAACTTAATAATCTTTTAATTGTTTTAAACTTTTTGTTTGATTTAGGGCATCACTCAAGTTTTGGCTGAAGTATTTCCATGTATATAACATAGATATTGCTTAAGGAATATCCATGAAAACATGAAGAAGCAATGGAATAGATCAGTTTATAAGAAACTGCAATATAAATGTGCTACATCAAAAACACTTCAAAGCTTTAAAGTTGCAATGAAAGAACTTAAGGAACTATCTCCTGGTGCACATGCTTGGTTATCACAGATTCCACCACAACATTGGTCTAGAGCATACTTTTCTGGTAAACTGTTATTTCCTTAGTCAATATTTTCTGATGATGTTTGTTTCCCTTTACTAAGTAGTTTTTTTTTTTTTAACTTTTTGTAGGTACGGCTCATTCAGATGTGTGTCTAAATAGTTTGTTTGAAGTACTAAATGGTAAGATTGTGAAAGGTGGAGATAAACCAATTATCACTACTTTAGAGTTCATTAGAGAGTATTGCATAAAAAGGATTGCGAATGTTGTAAAAGTGATTGATAAATGTATTGGACCTCTAACCCTTACTACAAGTACTATCTTGAAAATATCAAAATCGAGGGAAGTAAGTATATGTGCATTATAATGGGCATGATAAGTATGATTGTAGTGGGTCATGGGGGGGTCATTGTGTAGTAGATGTTGGCAGGAGAACATGTAGTTTTAGGAGATGAGAGATAATAGGAATTCCATGTAAGCATGTATATATTGCTAGCTGAAATATTCCAACTAACGGCCAAGTTGTAGGATTACTAGAAACTTAGAGGTGTTATTGGTTAGACACCTGGAAATAAGTGTACAGTTTTAAGATACAACCTTTGACTAGTAGCAACTTTTGGAAGAAATCTACATGTCCTACAACACTCACTTTTCCACATCATCACTCAAATAGGTAAACCTAGAAAAAAGAGATTAAGATCAGAAATGTAGGATCAACCAGTTGTTTTGAATGGGAAGTTGGTTAGGAGATGAAGAATTGTTAGATGTGCAGCTTGTGGAAATTTGTGTCATAATAAGAAGTCTTTTACGGGTCAAGATGTTGCACGATCATCTTTTAGTTCAAGAAATCAAAAGAGAGGTAAGCAACAAGTTGGTGGAAGTCAACAAAAGCAATGTAAAGAGTCTGCAACTCAAAAACAGAAAGGCATAGAGTCTGTTGGTGGAAGACAAACCAAAAGAGTAAGGTTTGCAGTTGATGAACAAAGTCGAAGGTCAGAGTTTGGAAGTCAGAGGTGGCAAGTCAAGGGTCAAATGTTGGTGCAAGTCATAGGTCATAACTGTTTGAAGGTGGAATTTTGTCTAATGTTGTTGGTGCAAGTCAAAGTAGTGTTCCTCTTGCAGGAAAAAGTAGTGCTAGTGCAAGTCAAGTTTCCGGTTCACCAAAGTGGAACAATTTCATGATCAAGAGTCAAAGGATTGCAGCTGCTGCAAGTCAAGTACCAGGTTCACTAACATCACCAAAATGGAACAGATCCTAGATCAAGAAAGCCAAGAATTTGAATATTTCTTA
>LBNU01021719.1:2195-15752 GCA_014162995.1 Artemisia annua
AAAAAAAAAAAAAACTAGCTTTTATTCTATAGAACTGAAACTTTAAATATTATATAGAAGACATTTCAACTATTCAAATTAAAGCTCCATAAGTTGTAACTGATGGGAGGAAAACATATGGAGGGGCAATAAGACATAAATGTGATATCACATGATCAAATACTTTGTTTCTTTGAATTTCTTCACATCTAAAATACACATTACCCTTTTAGACTAGCATTTGTTCCATGGAACTTAATTAAATGCCTTGACATCTAAAATATTGTTCTTTAAGACTAACATTTATTCCATAGAACCGATTTAAATGCATTCATATCCAAAATACGTATTACTCTTTAAGGCTAACATTTATTTCATGAAACTGAATTAAATGCCTTCACATCTAAAAAGTTGCATCAAATATTATAGATGTAATTGAAGTTCAACGGGTCAAGCATGTAATAAACTAAAAAAGAAATTGATCAATTGGGTCAACCTTGTCAAAACTCATCCAAATTTTTTCTCAAAGACTTCTTATCTTTTAAGATGAATTAGTATTTGTTATACTTTGCACCTTGAGTAGCTTCACTTTGTATCCTTTCATCAGCATCGAATTGACATATACGACCAAGAATTACTAGCATTTGCAGCCGTTAAAAGATTAAATCGATTTAGTTATAAAATGTGAACATGTTTTAATTTGTTTCGTCTAACGCAGACTTACATATTTTGGGTCTCTATTTTGCTAACATGAATTGTAATTTTTCAACAAAGTTGTAAGACAAAAATTAGTGTATAAGCATATAGCCTTTTACAAGAGAGATGTGAATTGTTGATGATGATTTGATTAATTATCAAAGTTTATTTTACTTTCATTTAGAAGAAAGACATTCCAACCGCCCAACTGTACTTTCTGTAGATTATTGTGCACAACAGACATATATAATTTTAATTTTATGGTTTCTAACAATATATGTGTAAATAACAAGATACACAATTCCAGAGGTCGAGGTTGGTGGAAATATATGTAATCCATGTTAGTTCTAGAGAGAGAAAGTAGAGAGAGAAAGGTGGAGAATAACACTAGATATATTAAATGGATAAGTGAGTGTTTACACAATGATTTCCCACACCCCTCATGGAGAGTCATGAGGGGTATTTATAGGCTCATTACCATATAAGTTTGTCTAATGAACAATAATAGTCCCTAAGGTACTATTTGCTACATATCTAGTCCATTTCACTTGTGTGACGCTATCTTTATAAAATAGCGAGGCTAACAATCTCCCTCCAACATATCGTCACACGTGAATGGTTACAATGAGACCTATAAACAACTAACTTCCAACAATAGTAAACTATGTTGATGTTGTTGAAGCGCAGAGTCTCTGTAGTCTAGATATTGAGGCAGACTTGAAGTTCTTCTCTTCCGATGATCTCGGCATTTGATCTTTGGCACTGATGGCACTGATTTATGTAGCCCTGAACTTCCACTATAATGATCTAGTTAGGTTATTACTCCCTCCTAACTAGTGAGCCTTTTTCATACTTCTGCTCCCTCCTGAACTAACAACCCTTCTTCTATCACGCAGCGGATAAATTAGATTGTAAAGTGTTTGCACCATGATTGTCGTTCGGGGAGCATCATAACAACATAACTCACATAGTATTGCATAGAAGGTTGGTAATAAGCTCCGATGTACACATACTTGGTACCTCATGGTACTTCTTTGGTATTAGGCACAGTTCCCTCGATCAACCAACGTACTGAAGATGAAACACTACTTCATTTGGCATGTTCTTCTCCCTCCTGATAGTTGCGAGTTATCGGAATCATCATAATGTTGTGTACATGCCATACAATTATCTTTACTTTACACTTCTGATGCAAGATATAAACCATGACAGCATAATTTTGTGAGAATATGTCGATAAGATATGACTCTTTTTTCTACAATCTCGTCTCTTCCTTCAACCGATAAGCGACCTCTTCAAATTCCAACCAGCTAGTAAATGACCAATGACTAGAGAAACAACCCAATATAACCGATTTGAAAATGAAGTGAACATCCCATAGATATGTGACTTAATCTTGTACGATGGTGTGACTAAGAACCTATACTGAGCACTACAACGTAACTCCTTTAAGCATAGGTAGTGCCATATACTCAAACCCACGAACAGTATATGAAATCTCCGCCTCTTGAACTATCCACAACTTTGTGTGACACTGAGTACTACAATGTAACTCCTTAAAGTGATAGCTATAACCCGTGAGCACTATAATGTAACTCCTTACATCATATCGGGTATCACTAGATAATCCAAGTCTCGATCACTATCATTACCAGTGAATGCACAAACAAGTATCTTCAAAAGTCATGCATCCATCCTCCCCATAGACTTTGAGATAAATAAGTACACATGCCCTTGAAACGAACTTCAAACCCGGATAAGTGATAACGTATTATCGCCATAGTCACAAAAATCCGATACTAGCCGTTGTCATTTGATTGTGAATCTTGATCAGGATCTTTTAAGCTATACGTGGTGTACTTTGAGGCGTGATATATTGGTATTAAGTTTATGAAATGATGAAGTGAATCATGTTCAATGAAGTGTAGACCAATTATATCATATGTGTTTTTGGTGCGGTGGTTGAGTTTGTGATATGTGTGGAAAACTAGAGGGGGGGGGGTTGAATAGTTTTACGTCTTTTTAATTTACGCAAACTTTGTTTATGAAAACACCAATTCGAACTTTATGTATCACCAAGAAACTTGCACAATTATAAACTACGATATCAAATAAGTATATGATATGACAAATATGAAAGTAAGTAAATAAGTAAAGAGATAGAGTTGGAAAGATGGCACCGTGAGACAAAGGATTTATAGTGGTTCGGCTACGAATCTCCTCTTCGTCTTACTCCACTCCCCGAGCATCTAACTCGGGAGTTTTCTTCACTATGTGAACAAGCTCCCTTATGGTGGAAAAAACCTTACGCAACTTTTGCTTACATCGGCTTAACGACACAAAGCTAAATGTCGGGTCCTAATCCTAGCTAGAACCAATCTCACAACACACCACAACTTCTTCACAACTTGAGCACACCACGACTTCGTCACTACTTCTTCACAACACAACTTCTTCACTACTTCACTACTTAATCTTCTTTACTACCCTACTTATATTCACAACTTTCACTCCTAGAACTACTTATTATGAACACAACACAACTACACAAATGCTATACACAATATACACAACCAATATACAATACTTCTTAAACTTAAGGTTGAAGGAGTATTCTTCTCTTGCACTTTGAATGAGGATGGATAATGAGGGATTGAATCACTTGAAACAAGGATTAACAATCTAATGATCAAAGGGTTTTTGAAAATGTTTAGAGAGATTCAGATCTGAAAATTTTCGTGCAAGAGGTGAGGAAAAATACCAGAATTAAGGTGGTATTTATAGGAGAAAATTCTGACATTTTCTGACACAGGGAGCGTGCCGGTCCCCTTGATTGTGGCCGGCCCCCTTAAAATTAAGGGGGCCGCCCCTTATAATTAAGGGGACCGCCTAGCTGTAACGGCCAAAAAAATTGTCTTTTAGTGGGGAAAGTTTATTTGGTGAAAAACTAACTGATTTTGGTTAAAAGTTTGAATTCATATATTTAGTATGATTAAAACATTTTTCTTTATTACCAAAAGTGTTTTTCAAAAATATATAATATGTTTATATAATTAAATAAACTTTGTGATAATTAATTAAATACCCCTTTGATCATGAGATGTGTTAAGCACTTGTTTATTCATACCTTAAGTGATTAAGTTGGATATAATGATATAAACTAGCTTAATACTTGTTTACGCAGTAATCTTATGTTTAATGATTTTACATTTTGTGATCGTCAAAACGTAGAGATATCGAAAAATATAAATAACGTTTTTATGCATTATTTATGTCAATAATCTCCCCCTTTTTGATGATTACAAAATCTAAACTCATTAAGCGAAAATTAGTATATATACAACTATTATTGTGAGTTTATATCAATTCTCCCTCTTTTTGTTAGCATCAAAAAGGTTATCCCGATTTACTTGGAGCTCCCCCTTGATGTATACTCCCCCTCGTTTTGAGGTCATAAGGAAAATCGAGATATGAAATGCTTGCAAAAATATTTAGATAGCANATATATATATATATATATATATATATATATATATATATAGAATGTATACATATAAAGCAAAACATATAATTCATGTTAAAGGCAAGACAATAGATTATAAGACATGACAATAATAAAAGCATTCATTAATAAATTTATTAGAAAAGATTATGCTAAACACATAATTTCTAGTACATGGGCATACATGTATGCTTTTCTTAGGAAACTACACTAAGAGAGTACTAAGTTGCCATCATGAGAGGTCTGGCATGGGTAACAAAAGGTTGTTTGGTGATTTTATTGAGGAGTCATGGAGGATGCATTTAGAGGTTGGAGGGTGATGGATATGGAGTGGAATGATTAGGTGGTGGTGATGATGTTTTGGTAAGTAGATGCTCAATCCAAGTGAGACGTTCATTGAGAACAAGATGTTGTTCTTGGAGAAATGTACAACAAATGCAATTGTTGACATGATTTTCAAGATGGAATAATTGATTTGATGGTGATGAGTTGGTAGATGAGGGTTGTTGTTCCAAGTTGCGTTGAGTAAGGTGCAACGCAAGAAGAGCATTAAGCTCATGAGCTTCCTTGAGCTCTTCAACGAACTTTAATTGTTCGGAGGTAGGTGATGATGGTGAAGTTGGATTTGGATTTGAGTTTGTGATTTGGTTCATGTTTGGATGAGAGTTATGGTGGTTGTTTTGAAGTTGAGAATCTTCCTCAAAAGGGTCATTTGGTAGAGATGAAATGGGTGAACGTGGAATTTTATTGGTGAGTGTGATTGTGAGGTTGTCTTGGTGATGTAGAAGAGTGGTATCATTTGGGTAGTTTGAAGACTTAGGTAGTGGTTGGCTAGAGACAACATCATTTATGGATGATGATTTTTGACAAGTATCAAGCTTTCTTCTCCATACGGGCTTGACGGAGATTTTAGCAACTCTTGAAAACTTGGGTTTTTGGTTGTTGGGAGATGACATGTTTGAATGAATGAGCATTTTTTATGGTGAGTGGTATTTATAGTGTGGTNCCTCAAAAGGGTCATTTGGTAGAGATGAAATGGGTGAACGTGGAATTTTATTGGTGAGTGTGATTGTGAGGTTGTCTTGGTGATGTAGAAGAGTGGTATGATTTGGGTAGTTTGAAGACTTAGGTAGTGGTTGGCTAGAGACAACATCATTTATGGATGATGATTTTTGACATGTATCAAGCTTTCTTCTACATACGGGCTTGACGGAGATTTTAGCAACTCTTGAAAACTTGGGTTTTTGGTTGTTGGGAGATGACATGTTTGAATGAATGAGCATTTTTTATGGTGAATGGTATTTATAGTGTGGTGATTTTGTGTTTATGGAAGGATAATATGTGTTGGTTTTGATTGACAAAAGGTGTTTTTGAATTCATGGAAATGAGGAATCAAAAATAGGGTGAAATGGGCTGAAAAGCACAAAGCAAACAAACAGGAAACCTCGACTTACAGATGGACGGCCCCCTTAATTTCTGGCCGGTCCCCTTAATTTTAAGGGGACCGCCCCTTTGATTTAAGGGGGCCGCCCTTGTCTGACGGTCCAGGTTGCTTGGATTGGGATTTTGGTAAAGTATTTTCAGAAAAGTGTTTGTTTTGGGGTTTGGATTTGGGCAAGATCAACTCTTTAGGCAACTAGGCAAGTATTTTCATAGTCTAATTTACATGAAAAGCATGCATGCAAGCATATAGACATAATCAAGCATAATTAAGCATGCATATTATACTAATAAGCAATTTAGCAATTAGACACATAAATGTAGTTAGGCATGCATTTAAAGAAAATTAACAATCAAGCAATGAATGGAAACTAAGGCAACTAATCTTAGAGTGAAGGCACCTATTAGTGGCTAACTAGTGATGGAACAAATGTGACCATGAAGTTCTTGATTTTGTTCTAGTGTGTGCCTAAATGAAACAAATGTGGAGTAAAGATTGCTTCCTAAAAACAAATGATCTTGAGAAACAATCTTTAGTCTCCTTGAATTAAATTTGCTCACTTCTAAATGTTATATATAAGTATACATTAGATTATATACTTATAAACAACGAGAGTAAGACTATTATGCATGATTTTAGAAAAACGTTTTTATCATTATTCAACAATGAGTTTTCCTAATCGTGAGAATGTTTTGGAAAGGAATTGAGGTTTTTATTGAAAATATAATTATGCAAACGAAATATCTCAATTCCTGATTTTGAGCAAAACAGAATCCTAGACTCAGATTTGGGAGGAAATAATGAAAACACAGAAACTTTTACCATCAGATGGCCGGCCCCCTTAAATAGAGGCCGGTCCCCTTAATTTTAAGGGGGCCGCCCTTATATATTTAAGGGGTCCGCCCATCTAACACCTAAAAGTGTCCAGAATTTTGAAAATTTCAGAAAGTTTTGATCNATGACACCTAAAAGTGTCCATAATTTTGAATATTTCAGAAAGTTTTGATTGTTTCAAGAAAATTCAATCAATTTGTTTCATCATTCCTAATCCTAAACACAAGTGGTTAAATGATTCACGCTTAAGGGGCTTAGTGAATATGTCGGCAATGTTATCTTCCGAGGCTACCTTTTCTATAGTGATGTTTCCTTTTTGTACATTATCCCTAAGGAAGTGATGGCGTATTTCTATGTGTTTAGTCCTAGAGTGTTGAACGGGATTCTTACTTAAGTCTATAGCTCCTTTGTTATCGCACATAATGGGAATATTTTCTAACCTAATGCCACAGTCTATGAGAGCTTGTTTCATCCATAGTGCTTGTTGACATGCCTTTCCAGCGCTTACGTATTCGGGTTCGGTGGTAGAAATAGCAAGAGCGGTTTGCTTCTTCGAAAACCAAGATGTTAAACAACATCCCATAAACGTGCAAATACCGCTAGTGCTCTTTCTATCTACGTAGTCTCCCGCATGATCCTAATCCGCATAGAAAATGGTTTCTATGCCGGACCCCTTAGGATACCATAATCCTAAGTGTATAGTGCCTTTAATGTATCGGAAGATACGCTTAACCGCTTCTAGGTGAGAGGTTTTGGGATCCTCTTGAAAGCGAGCGCAAAGGCAAATACTATACATGATATCGGGTCTACTTGCCGTTAAGTATAGTAGACTTCCTATCATTCCTCTATACTTAGTATTATCTACGGACTCACCCTCTTCATCTCTTGTGAGTTTAATTTCCGTAGACATAGGTGTCTTAAGTGGTTTAGAGTCTTCTAGGCCAAATTTCTTAAGCATTTCTTTAATATACTTAGATTGGTTAAAAAATATTCCATCTTCTAGTTGTTTTATTTGTAATCCTAAGAAGAAGTTTAGTTCTCCCATCATACTCATCTCAAACTCATCATGCATGATTTTGGCAAATTCATCACACATTTCAAGACAATGCCAAATATAATGTCATCGACATATATTTGAACAATGATAATATGAGGGTCACTTCTTTTAGTGAAGAGAGTGTTATCTACCATTCCCATGGAATAATTATGTGTAACCAAGAATGCCTTTAGTCTATCATACCAAGCCTTTGGAGCTTGCTTAAGACCATATAAAGCTTTCTTTAGTTTATAAACACATCAGGTTTTGCGAAGTCAATGAATCCTGGAGGTTGGGCCACATATACCTCCTCATTGATAAAACCGTTAAGGAATGCACTCTTCACATCCATTTGGTATAACCTAAAGTCTAGGGCACAGGCATAAGCTAAAAGGATTCTAATGGATTCTAATCTAGCTACGTGGGCATAGGTTTCGTCATAATCAATTCCTTCTTGATGATTATAACCTTGGGTGACTAACCTAGCTTTGTTCCTAGTAACTATTCCATTCTCATCTAATTTATTCCTAAATACCCACTTAGTTCCTATTATAGTCACATTCCTAGGATTTGGTACTAATTCCCAAACATCATTTGTTTTGAATTGATTTAATTCTTCTTGCATAGCCATAATCCAACTTTCATCCTTTAAGGCTTCATTTATATTCTTAGGCTCTATTGTTGACACAAAACAAAAGAAGTTATTTTTGTCTTGTGCTTGTGATCTAAGTGTTCGTTGGTTTAGGTGACCTATGATGTTGTCTAATGGGTGTGACCTAGATTCCTTAATATTTACAACTTCGTTTTCTTCTAAATTTTCTTCCTCAATATCATTTCCTATGGGCTTTGTCTTACTAACCTCAATAGCATCTTCCTCTATAACATCATCATCTTCTAAAGGTAATGTCCTAGGTGGTGGAGGAGTTTCGTCGAAGGTTACGTTTAATGATTCTTCTACTTTCATAGTATCTTTATTTAAGACTATATATGCTTTACTATTTTGTGAGTATCCTAGAAAAATTCCTTCATTTGACTTAGGGTCGAACTTAGTGAGATAATCCTTAGTGTTGAGAATGAAGCATTTACTTCCGAATACCTTAAAGTAGCCTATGTTTGGTTTTCTACCTCTTAGTAACTCATAAGGAGTTTTTCCTAGTATTCTTCTAATGGACACCCTATTAAGTATATATGTTGAAGTATCTACGGCATGGCACCAAAATTTTTGTGGGATAGATTGCTCATTTAACATAGTTCTACTCATTTCTTGTAAGGTCCTATTTTTCCTTTCTACTACTCCATTTGATTGAGGTGTTCGTGGGGCGGAAAAGTTGTGAGATATTCCATTTAAGTCACAATATTTTCCGAATTGTACTTCGTTATCAAATTCCCTACCATGGTCCGTCCTAATTGAAACTATAGTGCAACCTAGCTTATTTTGTATCATTTTACTAAAGGTCTCAAATTTTTCAAAGGCTTCGGTCTTATCGCTTAGAAATCTAGTCCACGTGTATCGTGAATAGTCATCTACTATAACTAACGTGTAGCGATTGCCACCGTAGCTCCGCACCGCGGATGGACCGAAGAGGTCCATATGAAGTAGTTCTAAGCATCTAGTGGTGGATACTATATTCTTAGCTTTATGACTAGCGTGTGCTTGTTTTCCTATTTTACATGCATCGCAAAAGTGTTGATTATACTTAAGGCTAGGCAAGTTTCTAACTAGTTCCTTAGATACCAATGATTGGATTTGTTGCATGTTTGCATGACCTAATCTCGTATGCCACAAAGTGGAGTTTTCGTCTAGGGTCACTAGGCATATCCTATCTTCCAATTTATCTCCTAGTTTCATGATATATACGCCGCCATTCCTAATTCCTCTACCTATGACTTTATCATCCTTAATAATTACACTATTCTTATCGGTAAAGGTAACCCTACACTTATTGTCACATATTTGTCCTACACTAAGCAAGTTATATGTTAAATTATCTACATGTTCAACATTTTCAATAGTTAGGGAGTCTTGAGAGATCGTACCTTTGCCTATGATTTTTCCACGACGATCACAACCAAAAATAACATTACCTCCATTGTAGGCTTTGTATGTAGAAAATAGATTGCGATTCCCCGTTATGTGTCTTGAACACCCGCTAGCCTTTACCCATTCGTCGGGCTCCAAATTTATTCCTAGACAAATTTCATTTGATGCTTGAGCGACTAAGCATTCTTCTTTGGTCTTCTTGTCTTCATCATCAACTCTTTTTCTTCGTGTTGTTTTCCTTTTATCTTGTGTTCTTTGTCTCTTTTTAATGAGTCTTTTAAATTCTTTGACGACCTTTGCATATTCTTCATCTTCACTTTCGGAACTAGAATCATCATCTTCATCATCACTTAGTTCCCTCTTGGTTGACATCTCTTCGTAGTTTTCTTGTTCATCCTTGCTCATGTTGTTTTTGGCGTCATTACCTACATATAAGACATTTGAACTAGTAGCACTTGTACTTACTTCAACTAAATATTTGTCTACTATGCTCTCTTTTGCTACTAACTCATTTGCAAGTTTTTCTTTGGCTTGACATTCTTCTTGGTGATATTTTGAAAGACTTTTCCGCATATCATTTGCCGTTTGACAAAAAGTATTCTTTCATATTCAACATTTGAAATAGCTTTGTATATGATAAATTTAGCCAAGTTATTTAGTTTTTCAAAAGTAGTATTTATTGATTTAATATCACCAATTGAAATGACATGCCAAAGATCATAGTCTATTGATTTCACATAACTTTCGAATTGATTTTTCCATGTAAGAAAATTTTCATTTTCAAGAAATGGTGGTTTAAAAACAATTTTCCCTTCTAAATATCTTTCCATTTCCATAGATCGATTTCAAGTTTTAAAATACAATATATTTTAAAAATCTTGTTTGACGTGGCTCCTGATACCAATTGTGGAAAACTAGAAGGGGGGGGGGGTTGAATAGTTTTACGTCTTTTTAATTTACACAAACTTTGTTTATGAAAACACCAATTCGAACTTTATGTATCACCAAGAAACTTGCACAATTATAAACTACGATATCAATTAAGTATATGATATGACAAATATGAAAGTAAGTAAATAAGTAAAGAGATAGAGTTGGAAAGATGGCACCGTGAGACAAAGGATTTATAGTGGTTCGGCTACGAATCTCCTCTTCGTCTTACTCCACTCCCCGAGCATCTAACTCGGGAGTTTTCTTCACTATGTCAACAAGCTCCCTTATGGCGGAGAAAACCTTACACAACTTTTGCTTACATCGGCTTAACGACACAAAGCTAAATGTCGGGTCCTAATCCTAGCTAGAACCAATCTCACAACACACCACAACTTCTTCACAACTTGAGCACACCACGACTTCGTCACTACTTCTTCACAACACAATTTCTTCACTACTTCACTACTTAATCTTCTCCACTACCCTACTTCTATTCACAACTTTCACTCCTAGAACTACTTATTATGAACACAACACAACTACACAAATGCTATACACAATATACACAACCAATATACAATACTTCTTAAACTTGAGGTTGAGCGAGTATTCTTCTCTTGCACTTTGGATGAGGATGGATAATGAGGGATTGAATCACTTGAAACAAGGATTAACAATCTAATGATCAAAAGGTTTTGGAAGATGTTTAGAGAGATTTAGATCTGAAAATTTTCATGCAAGAGGTGAGGAAAAATACCAGAATTAAGGTGGTATTTATGGGAGAAAATTCTGACATTTTCTGACACAGGGAGCGTGCCGGTCCCCTTGATTGTGGCCGGCCCCCTTAAAATTAAGGGGGCCGCCCAGCTGTAACGGCCAGAAAAATTGTCTTTTAGTGGGGAAAGTTTATTTGGTGAAAAACTAACTGATTTTGGTTAAAAGTTTGAATTCATATATTTAGTATGATTAAAATATTTTTCTTTATTACCAAAAGTGTTTTTCAAAAATATATAATATGTTTATATAATTAAATAAACTTTGTGATAATTAATTAAATACCCCTTTGATCATGAGATGTATTAAACACTTGTTTATTCATACCTTAAGTGATTAAGTTGGATATAATGATATAAACTAGCTTAATACTTGTTTACGTAGTAATCTTACGTTTAACGATTTTACATTTTGTGATCGTCAAAACGTAGAGATATCGAAAAATATAAATAACGTTTTTATGCATTATTTATGTCAACAATATGATTGGATGAATTGTTGTTTGATTGTGATTGGTTGGATGAATTGTAGTTTGATTGTGATTTGATTGGATGAATTGTTGTACGTGATTTGAGCACAAATTAATAAGTCCTCTTGATGGAGAAGGTAGTCAACTAGCAGTGTAGAGAAATTCAACTCGCAGCGAAGAATATAGTCAACTAGTAGTGAAGAATATAGTCAACTAGCAGTGAATCAACCCGTATCAAGAAACATCAACTCACAGTGAATCAACTCGCATCCATAAACATCAACTCGCATTGAATCAACTCGCATCCACAAACAGACAAGTCACAAGTCACATTCAACTGATCAAATCACAATGTTCATCAAATCACATTCAACTGATCAAATCGCAGTCAAGTCAACTCGCATTGCTAACAAACAAAAGTGTCACTGTTGCATATCAACAACTCACATAAGATAAGTCCAGAGGTGTCACACTCGTGTGATTTGTCTTGTAACTAATAAGAGAAAAGATGCCAAATCACATTCACTAACAACACACAACTAGCAACAAATGAGACTAAATCACATTCAAGAACACTCAATGTGAATCCACTCGCTTCCAAGAACATAAGTACAATACTACTCGATTAGTTCAAAAACACTACCTAATGATTGAACCAAGCTATGAAACCACAAACATAAGTACATATCACATCCCTAAACAAGAAAGTACAAAAATCTTGCAATTCTAACCATAAACAAGATCTAACAAGTATCTTTTCATGAAAAACCAATTCGACCCAAAAAGAACACAAAAAACCTCAAAACACCACGATTCGCTTCAGGTCAGCTCTTGATACCAATTGTAAAGAACAAGATATACAATTCCGGAGGTCGAGGTTGGTGGAAATATCCGAGGTTGGTGGAAATATATGTAATCCATGTTAGTTCTAGAGAAAGAAAGTAGAGAGAGAAGGGTGGAGAATAACACTAGATATATTAAATGGATAAGTGAGTGTTTACACAATGATTTCCCACACCCCTCGTGGAGAGTCATGAGGGGTATTTATAGGCTCATTACCATATAAGTTTGCCTAATGAACAATAATAGTCCCTAAGGTAATATTTGCTACATATCTAGTCCATTTCACTTGTGTGACGTTATCTTTATTGTTAGCATTTAAATTTATAGAAAAAGTGATGGTCGGTCTCATATGTAATATAGTGTGTCGTGTAGGTAGAATTAGTCATTGGGCCTTGGACTAGTTAAGCTAATATGTTATAAGTTAAGGCTTAAGTATAAAACCAAGTCCAAGCCCAAGCCCATCAAAGCCTTTAGGGCATTCACGAATTGTACTATAAATACACCTCAAACTCTCATTTGAGGTGTGTGCTTGTATGTGTTTTATGTGTGTTTTCTCTAATATAAGTTCTATTTTATACGCCTCATTTTATACATCAAGTCACCATCTTTCTCATCTCTTTTCTACATATTATACGTGATTAAGATTGATAAAGTTGTGATATTTACGGTATAACAAGTGGTATCAATCGCCTAACAATGATTTAGGAGTGTTTGAGTTTGTTTTGTTTCGTATTTTTGAAGTTTTTCTCACGTTTTTATACAAAAATTTCGTATCTTTCTTGTTCTTTTGTGTTTTTAACACTCTTTTGTTTACAAACTAGTGTTATAAACCTTTCTCAACAAGAAAGTTTCAATCTTTTTGCATAAAATCAAGCTTTAAAAATCGTCCTTGTTTTTGTACTTGTTTTCGAAATTTTAAAAATTTTCATAAAAATCATCAAGTTTTCAACTTTCTTGTAGATTTGGTGTTTTTAAGCTTAGAAGTACAAAAATCTTGGATTAAAAACGT
>LBNU01021719.1:19038-91248 GCA_014162995.1 Artemisia annua
GAATGTTGTGAAAAACAAAGCTGTTGTCGAAAAACCAAAAGTGATAGCCCCAGGCCTTTTTAGGATTAGTCCCACTATTGCGTGTGCCTCAACATCTAGGACAAATGAAAAATGCAAAGAGGATAATTCTAATAAGCCTAAGGATGCTAAAAATGACAACAAAATAAATCCTAATACGTGTGCCTTACCTTCTACAGGAATAGCAAGCACCTCTAGGAACAGCAGACTAAAGCCTAAGAGCAATACAAGGAACAATAGAGTCTTGCCTGTCACTAAGAGTAGTTGCAAGAATAAAGTGGATGAAGTAGAAGAACACAATAGGAATTTATCGCTTTGTAATAAGAGACATATTTCATCTGAATTTAATGTCGAGCGTACTGTTTCTAATGCATGTAATGACTGTGTTGGTTTAAAATGCAAGAAATCTTTAATTAATGATGTTCATGATGAATGTGTTTCTACGTATGAGAAATTGATGCCTAAACAGAAAGATGTTCGAAAAGGACCTAGTGCTAAATCTAGATATGTGGCTAATCTAATTAAAACACTTAGGAACACCACTAATATTTATACGGCTAGGAACTATCTCAAGTATTGTGTTTGGATACCAACGGGTAGAGAATTCACACTCCAGGATGGAAAACTAGAACTAGCTCAAGCTAAACAAGTAGCACCCATCTATGAATGTGATTTGGATTGTACCCCTAACCCAATGGAACCTAATTCAACACGGTTCCCAAATAGAAACTCTTTTGTTTTTGGTAGGTTGTCGAAATTTGTCTTTGGATCGTCGACTCGGGTTGCTCCAAGCACATGACCGGAAACTTAAAGCTGCTGATCAACTTTGTATGGAAATTTATGGGAATAGTTCGTTTCGGAAATGATCACATTGCAGCTATTTCGGGTTATGGAGATCTTCAGTTTGGAAATTACTTAATCACTCGGGTTTACTACGTTCAAGGATTGGGACACAATTTGTTTTCAGTTGGTCAGTTTTGTGATGCAGATTTAGAGGTGGCATTCAGGAGAAATAAGGGTTTTGTCAGAAATTTGGTTGGGGATGATCTCTTAACTGGAAATCGTAGCACAAACCTTTATGCAATTGATATTAATCAAATGGCATCCTCATCACCAATTTGTCTCATGACACGAGCAACTGATACAAAGTCATGGTTGTGGCATCGAAGATTGTCTCACCTCAATTTCGACACCATCAACAAACTTGCAAAAGATAACATCGTCACCGGACTTCCCAAATTCAAATACACCAAAGATCACTTATGTCCATCATGTGAACAAGGAAAAAGCAAAAAAGCTACTTATAAACCCAAAACCGTACCTAGTTCGGAAGCAAGGTTGCATCTGTTACACATGGACTTATGTGGCCCAATGAGAGTTGAAAGTATCAATGGGAAGAAGTATATTCTTGTTATTGTTGATGATTACTCAAGATATACATGGGTAAAGTTTTTGAGATCGAAAGATGAAGCACCTGGTCACATCATCACCTTTCTGAAGCGAATTCAAGTTCTACTTCAAGCTCCAGTAAGGATCGTAAGAACAGACAATGGCACAGAATTCACGAATCAGGAGTTGAGAACGTATTTTGAAGATGTTGGTATTACACACCAAACGTCAGCTGTTAGAACTCCACAGCAGAATGGGGTAGTTGAAAGAAGAAATCGAACTCTTGTGGAAGCTGCTCGCACAATGCTGATTTATTCCAGTGCACCACTATTCTTATGGGCTGATGCTGTCGCCACTGCTTGTTTCACTCAAAACCGATCCCTAATTCATCCGAGATTCAACAAAACACCTTATGAGCTTGTGAATGGTCGAAAACCAGATATCTCTTATCTTCACGTGTTTGGCGCTTTGTGCTATCCGACGAACGACAGAGAAGATCTTGGTAAATTGAAAGCTAAGGGTGATATTGGAATCTTCATTGGTTACTCAGAAACTTCGAGGGCATACAGGGTGTATAATAGAAGAACTAAGAGGATAATGGAGACGATGAATGTCAAGTTTGACGAGATTTCATTAATGGCTTCTGAGAGACTCACTCTAGAACCCGCGCTTAATCCAATGGCTTCTAATCATTCCGGATTAGGACCCGAACCTAACAGTAAGACTTCTGGACATATCAGTTCAGGACTCGTACCGAATGGAGCTCAGTCAACTATACCGGATAAACCGACAAGTCAAGAACTGGAAAACTTCTTCGAGTTAATGTTTGATGAATACTATGGTGGAACTTCGACAAATGCATCTTCACATCATTTCGCTGCACCCACTCAACATCAACAACCACCACCACCACCACAAACACAAGATGCATCTACAACAGTCGAAACTCAAGCACCAACTCCCTCAACATCATCAACATCTACTCCAGCATCTCCAGTGATTGAAATTGTTCTACCAAGAGTTGATGAGCAAAACCAAAATTCGACATTTCAAGAAGAACCAACACAATACAATGCTACATTAGACGAAGAAGAAGAAGTATTTGAAAATCCATTTGCATCTGAATCAGAATCATCTTCTTCGAGGTTACATGAACCATCTAACACGCATCTGTTGAATCTAAGGTACCCTTCTACACTCAAATGGACTAAAGACCATCCAATCGATCATGTCATTGGTGAACCTTCAAGGCCAGTTCAGACGAGGAGTCAGCTTGCCACCGATCTCGAACTATGTATCTACATTTGTGCTTTAAGTTTGAAAGAACCTAAGAACATTCGAGAGGCAATGGCAGAATACTCATGGATTGAAGCGACGCAGGATGAAATTCTTTCATACAATTTACACGATAGTTGGGAACTTGTACCCAGACCACTTGAGAAACGTGTTCTTGATCTCAAATGGTTGTGGAAGAACAAATTGGATGAAGAAATGACTGTAATCCGCAACAAAGCTCGTCTTGTGGCTAAAGGATATCCGTAAGAAGAAGGGATAGATTTCGAAGAATCATTCGCGCCCGTTGCTAGACTTGAAGCAGTCAGGATTTTCTTAGCTTATGCCACTCACAAAAACATCACCGTCTATCAGATGGACATTAAGACAGCTTTCTTGAATGGAACTCTGAAAGAAGAAGTGTATGTGAGTCAGCCAGAGGGATTCATCGACAAAGATCATCCAGACTACGTCTACAAGCTTAAGAAAGCCATTTATGGTTTGAAACAGGCTCGAAGGGCGTGGTATGATGAACTATCATCTTTCTTGCTTAAAAACAATTTCACAAAAGGAACGGTTGATGATACATTATTTACCAAAAAATACAAAGATGATATTTTGATCGTTCAAATTTACGTTGACGACATCATTTTTGGATCAACCAATCCTAACCATTCAAAACATTTTGAAAAACTCATGAAAAGCAAATTTGAAATGTCCATGATGGGTGAACTAAAATTCTTTCTTGGTTTGCAAATACATCAATCCCCTCGTGGTATTTTTATAAATCAAGCTAAATATACAATTGAGATTTTGAAAAAACATGGAATGGAAGATTGTGATTCTGTTGGTACACCAATGGTCACTTCACCAAAAATAGGTGCTGATTTGTTTGGGAAACCCATCGATCCGAAGAAATATCGGAGTGTGATTGGTTCGCTCATGTACCTAACTGCTAGCCGACCAGATATTCAATTTGCTGTTTGCTTATTTGCACGGTTTCAGGCAAAGCCTACCGAACTTCACCTCAAAGAGGTTAAACGGATCTTTCGGTATCTTAAGTCCGCTACCACTTCATCAAAGAGCACGTAGAAGAGGGTACTGTTGAATTATTTTTCGTCAAGACGGAATACCAACTCGCCGATCTATTTACTAAAGCCCTTCCAAAAGAAAGGTTTGACGAATTAGTTCGACGAATTGGCATGCGAAGCCTAACCCCTAAAGAGTTAGAATGTCTTCTCGAATCTTCTTGAAAAACTTTTTCAAAACCGCTTCGCTGTAAATATTTTTGAAAAACAAAATACAAAATTTGAAAAACCAACAAAAAGAAAATACAAAAATAGAAAATTTTCAAAAACACAAAAACAATATAAAATCTAAAAATCCAAAAATATTCTTCTCACGACATGTCTCTCGTATAATCGATATTATGTACGTTTCTAGAAATGTTATTCAAAAATAGCACGGATATGTACATATGCTTGAGCGGGAGTTCATTTAAAATGTTTTCTAAAACATGTCGTTTCTCAAATTTTTCTTAACAATGGCTTTCGTATACTTCAGTACGAAACCCGGGCTTCATTAATGACTTCTTAGTATTTCAGCTAAGGACTCGTTTTTCAAAGAAAGGAAAGTGCTTAATTAAAAACAAAGGTTTCAAAAACTTTTTAAGCACTTAGCCTCAAAACAAAATGACTTGTGTACATGTCAGTACATAACTCGTATTTCAAAAAAAAAAACTCCCTCTAAATCCATTAAAATTGATTTTAAACTTTATGTTTAAACAATATGCTTTCTTTGAGGGGAGTATAAAAATCAAAAAGAAAATGTTCCGATTTCATGCAAAACAAAATCCGTCTATCTCTCGAAAAGCTTTATATTTAATCAATTGATATCAAAAATATCACGGTATGCTATTTTTGAGGGGGAGAAGACGTGATTGAATGTGATCAAAAATGTTCAAAAGTTGTGGAAGAATCTCGAGCTCGTCAGTTAAGACTTAAAGGTCTTGTACTTGACTCAGAACAGACTCATAATTGACTCTCGAATTGACGAAACAGAATTTGTTCTACCAAGAGTTGATGAGCAAAATCAAAATCCATCATTTCAAGAAGAATCAACACAATACAATGCTACGTTAGACGAAGAAGAAGAAGTATTTGAAAATCCATTTGCATCTGAATCAGAATCATCTTCTTCGAGGTTACATGAACCATCTAACACGCATCTGTTGAATCCAAGGTACCCTTCTACACTCAAATAGACTAAAGACCATCCAATCGATCATGTCATTGGTGAACCTTCAAGGCCAGTTCAGACGAGGAGTCAGCTTGCCACCGATCTCGAATTGTGTATCTACATTTGTGCATTAAGCCTTAAAGAACCTAAGAACATTCGAGAAGCAATGGCAGAATACCCATGGATCGAAGCGATGCAGGATGAAATTCTTCAATACCTGTTACATGATAGTTGGGAACTTGTCCCACGACCACTTGAGAAACGTATTCTTGATCTCAAATGGTTGTGGAAGAACAAAATGGATGAGGAAATGACTGTAATTCGCAACAAAGCTCGTCTCGTGGCTAAAGGATATCCACAAGAAGAAGGAATAGACTTCGAGGAATCATTCGCGCCCGTAGCTAGATTGGAAGCAGTCCGAATTTTCTTAGCCTATGCAGCTAACAAAAACATCACAGTCTATCAAATGGACATTAAGACAGCTTTCTTGAATGGAACTCTGAAAGAAGAAGTGTATGTGAGTCAGCCAGAGGGATTCATCGACAAAGATCATCCAGACTACGTCTACAAGCTTAAGAAAGCCATCTATGGTCTAAAACAGGCTCCAAGGGCGTGGTGATCAAGTTACATCAAAAAGTACATCAGGTGGAGCACAATTTTTGGGTGAAAAGCTAGTAAGCTGGTCGTCAAAGAAACAGGATNAGAAGAAGTGTATGTGAGTCAGCCAGAGGGATTCATCGACAAAGATCATCCAGACTACGTCTACAAGCTTAAGAAAGCCATCTATGGTCTAAAACAGGCTCCAAGGGCGTGGTGATCAAGTTACATCAAAAAGTACATCAGGTGGAGCACAATTTTTGGGTGAAAAGCTAGTAAGCTGGTCGTCAAAGAAACAGGATTGCACCGCACTATCAACAGCGGAAGCCGAGTATGTGTCTTTATCTGCATGTTGTGCCCAAGTTCTATGGATGCGGACACAGCTCACAGATTATGGTTTTCATTTCGACCGCATTCCTATGTATTGTGACTCGAAAAGTGCCATAGCCATCTCGTGCAACCCCGTTCATCATTCTAAGACGAAGCATATTAGAGTCCGCTACCACTTCATCATAGAGCACGTAGAAGAGGGTACTGTTGAATTATTTTTCGTTAAGACGGATTACCAACTTGCCGATCTATTTACTAAAGCCCTTCCAAAAGAAAGGTTTGACGAATTAGTTCGACGAATTGGCATGCGAAGCCTAACCCCTGAGGAGTTAGAACGTCTTCTCGAATTTTCTTGAAAAACTTTTTCAAAACCGCTTCGCTGTAAATATTTTTGAAAAACAAAATACAAAATTTGAAAAACCAACAAAAAGAAAATATAAAAATAGAAAATTTCAAAAATACAAAAACAATATAAAACCATAAAAATCCAAAAATATTCTTCTCACGACATGTCTCTCGTATAATCGATATTATGTACGTCTCTAGAAATGTCATTCAATAATGACACGGACATGTACATATGCTTGAGCGGGATTTCAGTTAAATGTTTTTCTAAAACATGTCGTTTCTCAAATTTTTCTTCACAATGGCTTTCGTATACTTCAGTACGAAACCCGGACCTAAATGATGACTTCTGATTATTTCAGATCAGAACTCGAACGTTCATTACCGAAATCTTCTTCAAAAAGTTCGAGTATAAACAAACGAAAAGATTTCAAGCAAAAACTCGTTTCAAAATGACTTGTGTACATTTCAGTACATAACTCGTATTTCAAAGAAAAAACTCCCTCTAAATCCATTAAAATTGATTTTAAACCTTATGTTTAAACAATATGCTTTCTTTGAGGGGGAGTATAAAAATCAAAATGAAAATGTTCCAATTTCATGCGAAAAAGTCCGTCTTTCTCTCCAAATGCTTTTATTTAATCAGTTGATATCAAAAATATCACGATATGCTATTTTTGAGGGGGAGAAGACGTGATTAAATGTGATCAAAAATGTTCAAAAGTTGTGGAAGAATCTCGAGCTCGTCAGTTAAGACTTAAAGGTCTTGTACTTGACTCAGAACAGACTCATAATTGACTCTCGAATTGACGAAACAAAATGTTAGTATTCGAAAGGATTTATCCAAGTAGAAAAGTACCATTTCGAGAAACTCTCAATTAGATGTTTACCATGACGGGTCTAACTTCCTTTTTAGGAATGTTAACAACATCAAGTTAGTTATTAGGGCTAGTTGTCACCTAAAAGCTGATAATGGATCCCTTTAACTAAGCAACGTAAACGTGTCCCTCGGGTATATGTCTATTAAGAGTGGATCAATTCAAAAAGTGCCAACTCTACCCAACATGTGCAAATTTATCTTAACATCTCATGAGCACATGTGAAGGGGGAGTATTTCAAAAGTGCAAAACTCTCAATGTGTTAACAAAAATGTGTTTTATGATCATAAACACTTTGAGAGATTTTCAAGCAAAAGGTTTATGGCAACCATAGGATAGTCATGGAGTTATAAGGTGACTAAGGTTAGGAAAAACCGTCCTATGATCCGCCAAACCGGAGGGATCTACCCAAGGACAATTCCATTAGATAGAATTAGAAGTCCTCAGGTATGATTAAAAGAAGGAGTAAAGAATGAAAGGGAAAGAAGGGGTTGAAGAATGAAAAAGAAATGAAATGAGAAAGGGTGAAAAGAAATGAGCCCTCCATATATTCAACCATAGGTCAGACACCGGGTTCAACTCATATGCTACTGATTGTTACTAAGGTGACATCGGTATTGAAGACAAGACGTCATGGACCCAGTGATGCACTGCACTTAAACCCTCTAGCCACTCGGGTATCTCTCAAAAGATACTTTTTTCATTCTCACGGAGAACCCTGCATAATCTATTGACCACTCATTCCGAGTGTGTTGATATTGAAAAGGAGGTAGTCTGCTCCATTCCTCCGATGACTAAATGTGCACTTATTGAGTCTAGAGCCAAGAGATTCATCAAAAGATCTCATAGGAACACACGATATTATTACACTGGTTGTTCTACATCAATGGACGCCAATGTAAACTTTAGAGTCCTACGCAGGTCTTAGCAATCTGCCAGAACGTTTATGAGAGAATTTACTTATGTACTTCTCAGTGATTGAACGGAAACTCCTGCCAGGGTCAACATCAAACAGCCCTGACAGCAGGTCACTTCGGTAATCTCTTGTGGGTTACGCTTAGTATTTTCGGTGGATTCCAAACGGTCTACAGTCGTGGGGTGATCTCCAGCGACTCACCTAATCGTGGGTGTACTTCGGTATGTCTGTGTAAGCTCTTTCGAGGGTATCCGATTAGGAACGGCCATGGTAAGGGTTGGAGAAAGTCTTCACAATATGCTGTTGACGATCTCTAATTCCGAACCTGTAAGTACCGGTTGTTTTGTTGCTAACTGTTTTATGCAGGTACAACCACCACACTAGTTTCCACATGCTCATACATACATCTCAAAGTCAAAGGAAAGTTCTCACTAAGATCAAAGGAAAGCAACAGTCAAAGAAAGATTCTACGCCAAAAAGAAGAATCTACAAAGTTAAGTGACAAAGATCAAAGTGAAAGAACCGCGACAACAAATATATCTATAGCAAAGACTAAAGATGTATGAGCATGTTGGAAAGGCGACTAACCTACAAAGACGAAGTAGTGACATAAGGCAGATGGACAACCACAACGACAAAGAACAAAGAAAAGTGTTATTCATCAAAGATCACTAAGCATGAAGGAACAAAGACTAAAGACTATTCTACAACGACACACAAAGTTCAACAACAAAGATGACATAGACCAAATCACATGGAGCATCATTCGAACGACCATCCCTTAGGGGGAGATTGTTAGCATTTAAATTTTATAGAAAAAGTGATGGTCGGTCTCATATGTAATATAGTGTGTCGTGTAGGTAGAATTAGTCATTGGGCCTTGGACTAGTTAAGCTAATATGTTATAAGTTAAGGCTTAAGTATAAAACCAAGTCCAAGCCCAAGCCCATCAAAGCCTTTAGGGCATTCACGAATTGTACTATAAATACACCTCAAACTCTCATTTGAGGTGTGTGCTTGTATGTGTTTTATGTGTGTTTTCTCTAATATAAGTTCTATTTCATATGCCTCATTTTATACATCAAGTCAGCATCTTTCTCATCTCTTTTCTACATATTATACATGATTAAGATTGATAAAGTTGTGATATTTACGGTATAACATTTATAAAATAGCGAGGCTAACAACATGTAACTGAATATAAGTGAGGGAAAAGTTGCTCTTTCTTGGTTTTAGTTGCTAAATGAATTTTGATGAAAGTACAACCTCTAAATTTAAGAATTTAAATAGTGACTTTTTAATGAATGAATCACATTCATTCATATGTGATTGTTCTTTAGTTGCAATTTTTTTCCGCTGTAGGAATGAATGTACGTAAACTCATTTGTTGTATGATATGATCATTGGAGACCTACGTTGTATTCCAAGAAAAGGATATTGAAAGTGATACATATAATACATGGTGTTTGGTTGTTTCTACGTCATTTATTATCCTTGAGGTTCATTCATCAAGACTCGTGTTATTTTTTTGAATGGCGAGTTAGTAGTTAGTGATTCGAGCCCACAGTGACATCTAATTGGGCAGTATGCAAGCATCGAACCTTTCTCCTTAGGGGATATGATGACGTGAGGATTGCAACCACGCAACTGGTTTTACAACCCAACCAGGCAGTGTACTTGACCGATGTAGTATAGTGTAGTGGTAAGTACGGGGATTGATCGTTCTCTCAAAAGGAATAGTGTTCGTTAGGATTGAAAAACTACTCTAATAGGTCTAAGGGTGAAGGAAGATTATTTTTGTATTTTTATATTTTTATAAAAGCACGTAAAATCTCGGGTTTGAAGGAGTTGGCGGAATTAGTTGCTAGCCAACTAACCCAAAAGCTACTATTGCAAATAAAAATAAACTAACGAGAAAATACAAGGTTGTAGAACTTATATGGAGACAAATGTGTTTACTTAGATTTCCTTACTCCCATCTTTTACCGGTTAATTAGTGTGTGTATTAATTGCGTGGATGACGGGTGTATTCCTTAATATTCGTGGCCCAGTTCTATGAGCTCTTATCTCCTCCTACAACGATGCGTAAAGCACCCAATCATAGGGATTGTAAAAAGTGGCTCATGCATTAAATAATACCATAATAACCTTGGTACGCATTGATTCATGTTTCTTAAGACGTTCAAGCATGTTACCGTATAGGAGGTTAGCCAGTTTTCTTAAGCCTAACACTGATAAACATTCATCCAAAACAATTAATAACACACGAATCAACCAATAATTAATAGTTAGGTTTCATTAGATCTAAGCAAACACAAGATAAATCTAGTCTAGCATGTTAATTGAAAGACAAGCATAAGATATAATTAACCAACACATACACATATTGATTAATTTAAGTGAAGACTTATCTTTAATTGAACATGAAGAAATCAAGGGTGAAAAACCCTTGAAAATACAGCCAAATTCGTCTTAGGGATTATTCCCAAAGTTGCACCAAAAGTTTCACACTTATGAATGAAAAATAGAAAAGTATATATAGATTTTACATTCTGACGGCATCAGGTTATGGGATCTGACGCCGTCAGCTCGCCGCCATTAGGGTTCTCGGATGGCCTAGATCTACTTCTGACGCCGTCACTTGTATGTTTGCTCTGGGCCGTCACTCTTCAAATTAACACCTGACGGCCTACACCCTTTAATATCTGACGCCGTCAGGTGTAAACATCTCAATTTCTTCTTAGGGTGTCTAGTGTAATCTGATTCCACTCCTTTGTCTTGATGGGCTGACGGCGTCACCTTGTGGCTCTGACGCCGTTAGGAAGGATTTCCAGCTTTTCTTTTGAGACTTTGTCGTTTTCTTCACTTTTATGCTCCAAAAACGTCCAAAATGATATGTTTTCCAGAATTCTTCTCAAAAGTACCTAAAATAACAAAAGAACGATTTAGGGCAATATTTGATCATATTTACTCGAATTAGGGCTTAAATGACCCCTTAAAACGGGTACACTTTTCGTCTTATCAAATACCCTTACACTTGGGATTTTCTTGTCCTCAAGCAAATAGGCTTTTATTCCAATCAAAATATGAGTTAGGGGTCATTTAGCACAAATATAAAAGTAATTACAAGAAATAGTTACTCGACCCTAATCATAATAAGCACAGAAATCATACACTAGCACCTCACAAATAGTGTTTGGATACTCTCATCTCTTAGGTGTCATAGAATTATATATCATAAATGAAAACGGAAAATATCTCTCACTACACTGTCATAGCAAATAGATTACCACAGGCTTGGGAGAGGATCAATTACTCCTCCACTAGGCGTAAGCACCTAAGATAAACTATCAAAGAGGGCTTTCCAAAGGGTTGTAACGTAAGGTGTAGGGATATGATAAACACGGTTTGGTTGGAATAAAGGGTATTTTACTGGTGGCAAGTTAATTATCATGATCAAATACATGCACTATACAATGTTGCTAAGCCAAGACTCGACTCAACTTAAGCTAAAAAATAAAATAACTAAAACATAAACAAACATAAAAGGAAATGAGATGGTAGTCCGTATGTTTTTTCTACTTTTCTTTTTTCTAATTTTTTTTTTTTTTTTTTTTTCTTGATTTTTTTTCATACCCTACCATCCAAAATAATACATCATAGGGGCCTCGGTTCTCCCCTTACACTTGAACTTTTACATAACTTTACAATTACTAATCTAATAACTCGAATTAAGATAATTGAAAAACTTAGAGTACTTTTAAAATATTTAGCACATATGGGGGTAATAATGTTGTTCTTCACCATTACTCCATTAAACTAGTACTTTACCCATGAGTCTCAATCGTCCCAAAACAATATGTACAAGGATATGACTCGACTTAGCAACCATGTAATCAATTAGATAATTAACAAAGGGTTTAACACAAATGTTGTCACAATAATGAACTAAAGGTGAGTGCATACAAGGTAGGCTAAGGCGATTTGGGTGTACATTAAAGTGGGGTGTAACAAATTCTCACTTTGAGTAAGATGCTCAAAGGTCGAAACGAAATGATAGGCTATGAGGGGTGTACTAGGGGTATCGTGTACCAAAAATGGGTACAACGCAAAGGTGTGGGAGAATTACTTGACCAATGTAGCCAATGTAATTATAACAAAAACACGGGTGTAAATTAATGGGTTAATCCTAATGCCTCTTATCATGTAGTAGATCTTAACTACACGAATGTAGTCTCACTTGTGGATTTGAGATGGTCCTAACGCAAGTTCTAGAATCTAAGTGCTACCGGTACACACATCATAGCATCAAAGATGGATGCTTTTCCTACCAATTCTAGGGGCGAACCTCACATATTTGGGGTGGAAAATTTTTTAGTGGTATGGTTTTGTGCTAGTCATATAATTTCCTATCCATGAGACGCTCATTAAGACCAAAGTTTCACTTCTAAATGTTGTAAAAAAATTTAAATTGGCGCTAAAATTGCCCTAACAAATATTTCTCTTGGTTTAATTGCAAATTTACTATCAAACAAACAAAAATCAAGCGCAATTGCATTCTCTAAGGCGTCTTCATTTACCCCCCGAACACCTAAACCGAACATTGTCCCCAATGTTCACATAAAAGATGTAAAAGTAAATAAAATGAAAGAATGAAACAAAATACTCCCCTGATTCGTTTGATGTGGATAGTGAGGTAACACGGTTAGATCTTCTTCCAAGAAAGATGAACGCACAAAGCTTCCCTTCCGAAATATAAATCATCTCCTTGTCCAAAATAACCTGTTAACCTGAAAAATAATAAAGGCCAACCTCGCATAAAATTGGCGGTATAATCTATAATCGGATATAATGCTTGTGGAATGAATATTTTTGCAGAATTCCTGGAGATTATAAGTTAGAGAATTAACAAAACCTTTTATGATTCTGGAAGACAAACAAGACTTTCAAAAATTTCATAAAATTACTGCCTGACGCCGTCAGGTTGTAATGCCTGACACCGTCAGAAATGATCTGACAGAATTCTCATGTTAAGTTTCCGGAAAATTTCTGGAATAACTTTACCTTACTTCCTGGAATTCCTGCAAAAATTCATTATGACTTGATACAAGCATTTGACCCGAACAATTAATAATATGTATGTTAATTTACATTGTTATGATTCATGTTGAATCGTTCTCATTAACTGATTTAGATTTCCCTTACACTTATCTTTTGCAAATTACCTTTATATGTAGTTAAGACGAAGTTAAAAACAAAATAAAGCATTTTCACAAGTTAGTTTGAAGCATGAATCAATAACAAGAAAAATAACCTACATACGGAAACAAATAAAATCAAACAAACAAATAAATAAACACAAAGCTTGGGTTGCCTCCCAAGAAGCACTTTTCTTTATTAACGAGTCTTGTAGCTAGACTCAAAGTCACCGTACATTACGTGACTCCATCGTTAGTCACGGTTTCTAGGTCATCCTCTTGTCCAGTTTTATAATCCGGTCCTAATTTCAAACAATCCTTCTAGAAACCGAATATCCTTTCCATGACATAGTCTACTCCCCTACGTCTATCCTCATCATTCCTATAGTAGACCACTTGTTTAAGCTCCTTTTCAACGTTTGACAAGTGTTGGAATTGCTCTATCTTATATGGCATTTGGTAGTTCACTTCATCGGTCTCATCCTTAAATTTAACTATCCCTAAGGAAGGTTCATAAGTCATTCTAGAGACCTCAATAAATGGTTTTCCCAAGACTACTTGAGTTAAACTTGCATCGACTATTGGGCAGATGTCTTCTACAATCACAAAGTCGGTGACATAGGTGAAGTTTCCTACATAAACCGGTAATCCCCTAACTCTTCCCGTGAAGTTACTAATCCATCCCTTATCGGGGAATACCCTATACCTAAGTTGATTTTTCTTTATCAAGTTGTATTGGGCTCTAGTCATGATGTTTACGGGCGATCTAGGGTCGATGTAAGCTTTCCACACATGCAAATGTCCAATGTTGCATGGTATGTTGAGATTAGAAGGGTCGCCCATTTTGATAATCGGATTACCTAGGAAGTATGGTGTCTCGGAGTCATCGAATAAATCCTTATGGTATGCCCGCTCTTCCCTAGTTGGTAACCTATTGAAGTAGTCCTCTTCATCATCTACTTATTTAATCTCACTTTTCCTAATTTCCTTATCTACCTCAACTTCCTTAACTTCATCCTCAGGTTTATTATTATCCTCACTCCTATCAATTGGTTTAATAGTGACAACGTTGACGAAGTGGACATGTTTGGATGAAGAAGGGTCCTTAATTTGGGGTCCGCTATTAGTGGTCCTAGCGTCCTTATGTGGAGGTAATAGCACTTGGTTGGTGAGGGCCTTCAATAAGTTGTCAATCTTATTGCTCATCTCTACTTGTTGTTGATTAAATTCGGATGTGAATTTAGCTATACGAGCTTCTTGAGATGCCATAAAATTGGACATCAATCCTTCAAAGTTATTGGTACTACCATAGTTGTTGGAAGGATTGTTGTTGAAGGTACGGTTCGAGGGAGGACCGTTGGGTTGAAAACGATTAGGTGGGTTGGAAGAATTGTTTTGGGGCACGATTTGGTTTGACTTCCACCTAAGGTTTGGGTGATTTTTCCATGAGGGGTTGTATGAATCACCGTAAGGGTTTGGCTCGAGTTTGAAAGTGTACCACTTGTCTCCCGCTCCGTCGGTACACGAGGATGCGTAGTCCGCAAAAGCTTGTTCGGGGAGCTCCATGCAATCACGAGTGTCGTGGGGACCACTACATAATTCGCATGAAGAAGTGATTTTATTCACTTGGCTTGAGGGGTTAGGAGCCTCGTAGGATTTCATGAGAAACTTGACTTGGTCTTCAAGTTCTATGATCCTACGGTCGGAAGTGCTTGAATTATTCGAAGGCAAAGATATTGCCTTGACCGTTTTATTCAAATCACGGGGATCATTCCAACTTTCATTGTCATAAAGAGCAAGATCTTCTAGGAGATCCCATGGTTGTTCCGCACTTAGATCACGTAGCTTACCACCGGCCGCTTCGTCAATGGTTTGCCTCGTGGGGATATTGATATGGTCATAGAAGATTTGGACTTGGAGCCAAAGGTCTATACCATGGTGAGGGACTTTTTGGAGTAAGTCCTTGAATCGAGTCCATGCCTCGTAGAGGGTTTCGCCTTGACGTTGTTGAAACATCAAGATACCATTCCTTAGCTTGGTAGTTCTTCCCGGTGGGAAAAATTGAGCAAGGAAACGAGTAGTGAGATCATCCCAAGAGGTGATGGATCCTGCGGGTAGTCGCTCAAGCCATTGACTAGCTTGGTCTCACAGAGAGAATTGGAAGAGACGCAATCGGGTCGTCTCTCGAGTGGCAACATCAAGGTCTATGGAATCTACGATTTTGAGGAAATCCTTGAGATGTTGATTTGGATCTTCGGAACGAAGTCCATTGTAGGACCGTAAATCAATCAACTTTATAACACAAATATGGAAGAAAGGTGGTGACTTGGATGATATAAGTATGTGTTTTAGAGAGAGAAAGTAAGATGAAATATGAGAGAACTTTTTAGAGAGAACACACACATACACACACTCAAGCACCCTCCTAAATGAGGAGGTTGGGTGCCTTTTATACTTCTTATATAAGCCTCATGGGCTTTCCATGGGCTTGGACTTGGATTGGGCTATTTACATAAATAACATCTTAATATCAATGGACTAGCTTAACATAAATGTTAACCAATTAGCTTAGCCCAATCCACGAGCCCATTGACTAATCTACGACTTATCTACGACACATTACAAAGTTATAATTATGAGAATGACCATCACTTCTTAATACAATTCTTTAATGCTAACAATCTCCCCCTAAGGGGTGGTCATTCGAATGATGCTCCACGTGATTAGGTCTTCTTTGTTCTTTGACTTGAACTTTGTGTGTCGTTGTAGAATAGTCTTTAGTCTTTGTTCCTTCATGCTTCGTAATCTTTGATAAATGACTTTTCTTTGTTCTTTTTTGTTGTGGTGGTGATTCGGTGTCATCTGCCTTTCGTCACGTCTTTGTCTTTGAATGTTAAACGCCTTTCCAACATGCTCATGCATCTTTAGTCTTTGTTATACATACATTCGTTGTTCCCGTTCTTTCACTTTGATCTTTGTCTCTTTACTTTGTAGATTCTTCTTTTCGGTGTAGAATCTTTCTTTGACAATTGCTATCCTTTGATCTTTGTGAGAACTTTCCTTTGACTTTGTGATGTATGTATGAGCATGTGGAATCTAGTGTGGTGGTTGTACCAGCATAAAACAGTTAGCAATAAACATCCGGTACTTACAGGTTCGGAATTAGAGATCATCAACAGCATAGTGTGAAGACTCCTTCTAACCATTACCAAGGTCGTTCCTAATTGGATACCCTCGAAAGGGCTTACACAGACATACCGAAGTACACCCACGATTAGGTGAGTTGCTGGAGATCACCCCACGACTGTAGACCATTTGAAACCACCGCAAACACTAAGCGTAACCTATAAAGAATTACCGCAAACACCGCAAACACTNTATAAATAACATCTTAATATCAATGGACTAGCTTAACATAAATGTTAACCAATTAGCCTAGCCCAATCCACGAGCCCATTGACTAATCTACGACTTATCTACGACACATTACAAAGTTATAATTATGAGAATGACCATCACTTCTTAATACAATTCTTTAATGCTAACAATCTCCCCCTAAGGGGTGTTCATTCGAATGATGCTCCACATGATTAGGTCTTCTTTGTTCTTTGACTTGAACTTTGTGTGTCATTGTAGAATAGTCTTTAGTCTTTGTTCCTTCATGCTTCGTAATCTTTGATAAATGACTTTTCTTTGTTCTTTTTTGTTGTGGTGGTGATTCGGTGTCATCTGCCTTTCGTCACGTCTTTGTCTTTGAAGGTTAAACGCCTTTCCAACATGCTCATGCATCTTTAGTATTTGTTATACATACATTCGTTGTTCCCGTTCTTTCACTTTGATCTTCGTCTCTTTACTTTGTAGATTCTTCTTTTCGGCGTAGAATCTTTCTTTGACAATTGCTATCCTTTGATCTTTGTGAGAACTTTCCTTTGACTTTGTGATGTATGTATGAGCATGTGGAATCTAGTGTGGTGGTTGTACCAGCATAAAAGAGTTAGCAATAAACATCCGGTACTTACAGGTTCGGAATTAGAGATCGTCAACAGCATAGTGTGAAGACTCCTTCTAACCATTACCAAGGTCGTTCCTAATTGGATACGCTCGAAAGGGCTTACACAGACATACCGAAGTACACCCACGATTAGGTGAGTTGCTGGAGATCACCCCACGACTGTAGACCATTTGAAACCACCGCAAACACTAAGCGTAACCTATAAAGAATTACCGAAGTGACCTGCTGTCAGGGCTGTTTGATGTTGACCCCGGCAGGAATTTCCGTTCAATCATTGAGAAATACATAAGTAAATTCTCTCATAAACGTTATCGGCAGATTGCTAAGATCTGCGTAGGACTCGATAGTTTACAACTGGTGTCCATTGATGTAGAACCACCATTGTAGGAATGTTAAGTGTTCCTAAGAGATCTTTGATGTAATCTCGGGGCTCTAGACTCAATAAGTGCACAATTGGTTTCCTATGCGGAGGCATAGAGCAGAGGGCCTCCTTTTCAATATCAACCATCTCTAAGAGACGGGTCGATAGATTACAATGGTTCCCCGTGAGAATGAAACAAGTATCTTTTGAGAGATACCCGAGTGGCTAGAAGGTTTAAGTGCAGTGCGTCACTGGGTCCATGACGTCTTGTCTTCAATACCGGTGTCACCTTAGCAACAGCCAGTAGCATATGAGTTGAACCCGGTGTCTGCCCTAAGGTTGAACATATGGAGGGCTATTTCTTTTCACCCTTTTCATTACTTTTCTTTTTAATTCTTCAACCCCTTCTTTCTCCTTTCTTTCATTGCTCCTTTTTTCAAATCATACCTAAGGACTTCTAATTCTAATCTATTGGAATTGTCCTTGGGTAGATCCCTCCGGCTCTGGCAGATCATAGGACGGTTTTTCCTAACCTTAGTCACCTTATATCACCATGACTATCCTATTGTTGCCATAAACCATTTGTTTGAAAATCTCTCAAAGTGTTTATGATTATAAAACACATTTTGCTAACACATTGAGAGTTTTGCAATTTTGAAATACTCCCCCTTCACATGTGCTCATAAGTTTTTATGATAAATTTGCACATGTTGGGTAGAGTTCGCACTTTTCGAATTGATCGACTTTCAGTGTACCTGACCGATTCGAGATACGCTTACATCACTAGTTAGACTAGCTTTAAATTATTACCCGGCCTGGTCAAGTTCACAGAAAGTTTCTCGAATTGATACATTTCTACTTGGACAAATCCTTTTCGAGACACATTTACGTCGCTAGTTAAAGAGATACATTATCAGCTTTTAGGTGACAACTAGCTCTAATAACTAACTTGAAGCTATTACTCGTCGAGGAAAAGTCTTTTCGATTACTATCATTTTTTTCGTCAATTCTTGGGTCAATTCTGAGTCTAGCTCTTTCGAGATTCTGCCACAATCTTTAAACATTTTTGATCACATTTTAATCACGTCTTCTTCCCCTCAAAAATAGCATATCGTGATATTTTTGATATCAACTGATTATTTGAAAAAGCTTTTGGAGAGATAGACTGATTTGTTTTCTCATGAAATCGGAACATTTTTTCTTTTTATGTTTATACTCCCCCTTAAAGAAAGCATATTGTTTAAATATATAGTTTAAAATCAATTTTAAGGGTTTAGAGGGAGTTTCTTTTTAATTTGAGTTATGTGCTGAAATGTGCACAAGTCATTTTGAAACGAGTTTTTGCTTGAAATCTTTTCGTTTGTTTATACTCGAACTTTTGAAAAAGATTTAGGTTATGAGCGTTCGAGTTCTGATCTGAAATAATCAGAAGTCATCATTGAATTCCGGGTTTCGTACTGAAGTATACAAAAGCCATTGTGAAGAAATTTGAGAAACGACATGTTTTAGAAAACATTTAAATGAACTCCCGCTCAAGCATATGTACATATCCGTATCATTGTTGAATGACATTTCTAGAAACGTACATAATATCGATTATACGAGAGACATGTCGTGAGAAGAATATTTTTGGATTTTTTTATTTTATATTGTTTTTGGATTTTTGAAATTTTCTATTTTTGTATTTTCTTTTTTTTGGTTTTTCAAATTATGTATTTTGTTTTTGTTGGTTTTTTTCAAATTTTGTATTTTGTTTTTCAAAAATATTTACAGCGAAGCGGTTTTGAAAATATTTTTCAAGAAGATTCGAGAAGACATTCTAACTCCTCAGGGTTTAGGCTTCGCATGCCAATTCGTCGAACTAATTCGTCAAACCTATCTTTTGGAATGGCTTTAGTAAATAGATCGGCGAGTTGGTAATCAGTCTTAACGAAATGTAATTAAACAATACCCTCTTCTACGTGCTCTTTGATGAAATGGTAGCGGACTCTAATATGCTTCATCTTAGATAGATGAACGGGGTTGCACGAGATGGCTATGGCACTTTTCGAATCACAATATATAGGTATGCGGTCGAAATGAAAGCCATAATCTGTGAGCTGTGTCCGCATCCATAGAACCTGGGCATAACACGCAGATAGAGACACATACTCGGCTTCCGCGGTTGATAGTGCAGTATAATCCTGTTTCTTTGACGACCAGCTTACTAGCTTTTCTCCCAAAAATTGTGCTCCACCCGATGTACTTTTTGCTGTAACTTGATCACCTACATGGTCGGCATCTGAAAATGCGGTTAGATTAAACCCCGAATCCTTCGGATACCAAAGACCCATGTTAATGGTTCTTCGTAAGTACCGAAAGATCCGTTTAACCTCTTTGAGGTGAAGTTCGGTAGGCTTTGCCTGAAACCTTGCTAATAGGCAAACAGCAAATTGAATATCGGGTCGGCTAGCAGTTAGGTACATGAGAGAACCGATCATGCTCTGATATTTCTTCGGATCGATGGGTTTCCCAAACAAATCAGCACCTATTTTTGGTGTAGTGACCATTGGAGTACCAACAGAATCACAATCTTCCATACCATGTTTTTTCAAATAGTCAATTGTATATTTAGCTTGATTTATAAAAATACCACAAGGGGATTGATGTATTTGCAAACCAAGAAAGAATTTTGGTTCCCCCATCATGGACATTTCAAATTTGCTTTTCATGAGATTTTCAAAATGTTTTGAATGTTTCGGATTAGTGGACCCAAAGATAATGTCGTCCACGTAAGTTTAAACAATCAAAATGCCATCTTTGTACTTTTTGGTAAACAAGGTAGGGTCAATAGTTCCTTTGGTGAAGTTGTTTTAAAGCAAGAAAGATGATAGTTCGTCATACCACGCCCTTGACGCTTGTTTTAGACCATAAATGGCTTTCTTAAGCCTGTAGACGTAGTCTGGATGTTCTTTGTCGATGAATCCCTCTGGCTGACTCATATACACTTCTTCTTTCAGAGTTCCATTCAAGAATGTTGTCTTAATGTCCATCTGATAGACAGTGATGTTTTTGTGAGCTGCATAAGCTAAGAAGATCCAAACTGCTTCCAATCTGGCTACGGGCGCGAATGATTCCTCGAAGTCTATCCCTTCCTCTTTCGGATACCCTTTAGCCACAAGACGAGCTTTGTTGCGAATGACAGTCATTTCCTCATCCATTTTGTTCTTCCACAACCATTTAAGATCAAGAATACGTTTCTCAAGTGGTCGTGCGACAAGTTCCCAACTATCATGTAACTGGTATTGAAGAAATTCATCCTGCATCGCTTCTATCCATGGGTTTTCTGCCATTGCTTCCCAAATGTTCTTAGGTTCTTTAAGACTTAATGAACAAATGTAGATACACAGTTCAAGATCTGTGGCAAGTTGTCTCCTCGTCTGAACTGGCCTTGAAGGTTCACCAATAATGTGTTCGATTGGATGGTCTTTTGTCCATTTGAGTGTAGAAGGGTACCTTGGTTTTAACAGATGCGTGTTAGATGGTTCATGTAACCTTGAAGAAGATTCAGCAGAGTCTGTTGCAAACGGATTTTCAAATACTTTTTCTTCTTCTAACGCAGCATTGTTTTGGTTTTGTGGTTGTTCTTCTTGAAAATGTGTGTTTTGGTTTTGCTCATCAACTCTTCGTAGAACAATTTCAATAACCGGAGTTGTTGGAGTAGATGTTGATGATGTTGAGGGAGTTGGTGCTTCAGCTTCCATTGTAGTAGATGCATCTTGTGTTGGTGGTGGTGGTTGATGATTTTGAGCGGGTGCAGCGGAATGATGTTGAGATGCATTTGTCGAAGTTCCACCATAGTATTCATCAAACATTAACTCGAAGAAGTTTTCCAGTTCTTGATCTGAAGGTTTATCCGGTGTTGTTGACTGAGCTCCATTAGGTACGAGTCCTGAACTGATTTGTCCAGAAGTCTGAATGTTTGGTGTGGGTCCTAATCTGGTTTGATTAGAAGCCATTGGGTTAAGCGCGGGTTCTAGAGCAAGTCTCTCAGAAGCCATCTGTGAAATTTCGTCAAAGTTCACATTCATCGTCTCCATTATCCTTTTTGTGCGCCTATTATACACCCTGAATGCCCTCGAGTTTTCTGAATATCCAATGAAGATTCCAATATCACCCTTAGCTTTCAACTTCCCTAGATCTTCTCTGTCGTTCGTTGGATAACACAAAGCGCCAAACACGTGAAGGTAAGAGATATTCGGTTTCCGATTGTTCACAAGCTCATATGGTGTTTTATTGAATCGTGGATGGATTAGGGATCGGTTTTGAGTGAAACAAGCAGTGGCTACAGCATCAGCCCATAAGAATAGTGGTGCACTAGAATAAATTAGCATTGTGCGAGCAGCTTCTACAAGAGTTCTATTTCTTCTTTCAACTACCCCATTCTGCTGTGGAGTTCTAACAACTGATGTCTGATGTGTGATTCCAACATCTTCAAAATAGGTTCTTAACTCCTGATTAGTGAATTTTGTGCCATTGTCTGTTCTTACAATCCTTACTGGTGCTTGAAGTAGTTCTTGAATACGCTTCAGAAAGGTGATGATGTTTCCAGGTGCTTTGTCTTTTGATCTCAAAAACTTTACCCAAGTATATCTTGAATAATCATCGACAATAACAAGAATATACTTCTTTCCATTGATGCTTTCAACTCTCATCAGGCCACATAAGTCCATGTGCAACAGATGTAACCTTGCTTCCGAACTAGGTACGGTTTTGGGTTTATATGATGCTCGTTTGTTTTTTCCTTGCTCACATGATGGACATAAGTGATCCTTGGTGTATTTGAACTTAGGAAGTCCGATGACGATGTTGTCTTTGGCTAATTTGTTGATGGTGTCGAAATTGAGATGGGATAAACGTCTATGCCACAACCAAAACTTTGTTTCGGATGCCCTTGTCATAAGACAAATTGGTGATGTAGAGGCCATTGTATTGATGTCGATAGCATAAAGGTTAGTGCCACGATTTCCGGTTAAGAGATCATCTCCAACCAAATTTCTAACAAAAACCTTATTTCTCCGGAAGGCGACCTCTAAATCTGCATCACAAAACTGCCCGACTGAAAACAAGTTGTGTCCTAATCCTTCGACGTAGTAAACTCGAGTGATCAAAAAATTCCCAAACTGAAGATCTCCATAACCCTGAATAGCTGCTACATGATCATTACCAAAGCATACAGTACCCATAAATTTCCAAACAAAATTGATCAGCAGCTTTAAATTCCTGGTCATGTGCTTGGAGCAACCTGAGTCGACGATCCAAAGACAAATTTCAATAACATGCCAAGAATAGTAGATTTTGTGTTTGGAAACCGTTTTGAATTTGTTTCCATGGGGTTAGGGGTAAAATCAGTATCACACTCATAGAAGGTTTCTAGATGTTCAGATTGAACCACTATTAATGTGCCAAACTGAAGTATGAATTTTCTACCCGTTGGTTTCCATGCACAATACTTAAGATAGTTCCTAGGCATTTCGATATTTGTTGTATTCCTGATAGTTTGAATTAGTTTATCAAAATATCTAGATTTGGCACTAGGTCTATTTGGAACATCCTTCAGTTCAGGCAACACATTCGCATTTTTAGAAACACATTCGTCATGAACATCATTAATTAAACATTTCTTGCATATTAAACAAACAGAGTCATTACAAGCATTAGAAACAGTACGTTTGATATTACATTCAGATGAACTATGTCTCTTATTACAAAGCGATAAATTCCTAGGGTGTTCTTCTACTTCTTCCACTTTATTCTTACTACTACTCTTAGAGACATGCCAGACTCTATTGTTCCTTGTATTGCTTCTAGGCTTTAGTCTGCTGTTCCTAGGGGTGCTTGCTAATCCTGTAGAAGGTAAGGCACACTCATTAGAATTTATTTTGTTGTCATGTATAGTATCCTGAGATTCTTTAGAATTATCCGTTATGCATTTTTCATTTGTCCTAGATGTTGAGGCAAACACAATAGTGGGACTAATCCTAAAGAGACCACGGGCTATCACTTTTGGTGTTTTGACAACCGCTTTTCCTTTTTCAACACACTTTTCGTTTTCATTATTCTTGGACAAGGGTGATGGAGTGACTGGTTTTGTCAAATTCTTTTCCACATCGACTTTTGGAACAAATTGAGAAATTGACATTTTAGTTTTAACAACTGGTTCAGAAGTATTTTCTTTGTCTGAAGTCGATGGTTTTTCAAACTTAGTATCCATGCCCTTTCCTTTTTGACTTTCTAACTGAGCCCTCAAAAGATCATTTTGCTCTTTCATGTTCTTGAAGGCACGCTCATACGACAATTTGTCATACTTGCATTCTTCTTTTTTCGATCAAGTTGTTTAAAATATGGCACATTTTCTTTTTCAAGTTTAATAAGAGCATTTTCATATTTTGAAACAATTGCGGAGGTCTCAGCTCGAAGTCTTTCATCATCCTCAACAGAATATGCTTGCAACACAATAGACATAATATCAGTAGACAAAACTGCTTCGAAGAGAGAGTCATTTAATGTTGCCAAAACATTTATCTTCTCAAAAGATTCATTTGCCTTCTTTATCAGGGATTTGTGGTCCTTAACAAAGTCAGTTGTTTCTTTCAAAAACGCTTGTTCAAAATGAATTACTCTAGCATTAACAGCGTTGAGTTGTGGAGCAATGTCATTTTTCAAGAAGCTTTTTTACATGTAAATGAACCGTGGAATTCCAATTAATCTCAGTTAGTTGCGTTTTAGATTCTAAAGTTTTTTGAAGTTGTCCAACTCTGGTTTTGAGATCATCAAGTTATCCTCTTGCAGCACTTGTGTTAAAATTGTTGTTTGAAGACATCTGTTCCATGTTTGAAAGAGATTTGGAAACAACTATAGGTTTAGAAACATGTTTTGAAATTCCTTGGCTTTTGGAAAGGTTTTTGGAAATCTCATACGCTTGTTTTTGTGGAACAAAAGTGATTCCAGAAAGTTTGTTCAGTTTGTTGTAATCGAATGGTTTTAAATCTGGGTTCCTTTGTTTCATTTTAGTTATGCTCTCTTCGACCAGTTCCATCGTTTCCACATAATCACGAACAATAGGAGGATCATGTTTCTCATATATCACATTACCATTGTATAAAACATTCTGTTCTCTCTGAGCTTTCTTGAGATTACAAGGAGTTTTTTTTACCTAGAGCCATTTTGTTTTTTGTGTGGTAAATCGGATCAGTTTGATTAGTAATCATGTGAATTGTTTGACTCGAATGACCCATTTTAACCAACAAATTTTCTAGTTTTTCTATCATTTATTGTGACTTTATGATTTCATCCAAAAGTTTATCTTCTTTCTTTGCAAAGTCGTTTTTCAACTCATCCCGTTCTTTTTCAAGATTGGTATAAGCTGATTTTTGTTTTGAAAGTTGGTTAGTTAAATCAGAAATCTCTTGTTTTAAAGACTTAATGGTTTTCATTGAAGTGACCTCAAGAGTGTCAAATTTGCATTGCAGTTCCCTATCTTTAACAAGTATCTTCTTATAAAAACCTTTTTGTTGACTTTTAGCATGTTTTATCTCAGGAAATTAAATAGCTTTATGGCACGGAGTGGAGTAGGGCATTCTTTTGATTATCAATCTAATGATGTTATCATTCTTTTGAAAACAATCTCTTGATGTATTACTAAGACTTATTGGGATCTGAGATCTTTATTTTGAATTATGATTATGAATGATAACAAAGCTTCCAAAACAACTCTTTCAGAGTTGTTTTCTATGATTATGACTATGATACTAAGATGTAATACCCCGATTAGACTTCCGCTGCTTAATTTCGATTATTGGGGTGTCACAGTTTTTCCTAACCTTAGTCACCTTATATCACCATGACTATCCTATTGTTGCCATAAACCATTTGTTTGAAAATCTCTCAAAGTGTTTATGATTATAAAACACATTTTGCTAACACATTGAGAGTTTTTCAATTTTGAAATACTCCCCCTTCACATGTGCTCATAAGTTTTTATGATAAATTTGCACATGTTGGGTAGAGTTCGCACTTTTCGAATTGATCGACTTTCAGTGTACCTGACCGATTCGAGATACGCTTACATCACTAGTTAGACTAGCTTGAAATTATTACCCGGCCTGGTCAAGTTCACAGAAAGTTTCTCGAATTGATACATTTCTACTTGGACAAATCCTTTTCGAGACACATTTACGTCGCTAGTTAAAGAGATACATTATCAGCTTTTAGGTGACAACTAGCTCTAATAACTAACTTGAAGCTATTACCCGTCGAGGAAAAGTCTTTTCGATTACTATCATTTTTTTCGTCAATTCTTGGGTCAATTCTGAGTCTAGCTCTTTCGAGATTCTGCCACAATCTTTAAACATTTTTGATCACATTTTAATCACGTCTTCTTCCCTTCAAAAATAGCATATCGTGATATTTTTGATATCAACTGATTATTTGAAAAAGCTTTTGGAGAGATAGACGGATTTGTTTTCGCATGAAATCGGAACATTTTTTCTTTTTATGTTTATACTCCCCCTTAAAGAAAGCATATTGTTTAAATATATAGTTTAAAATCAATTTTAAGGGTTTAGAGGGAGTTTCTTTTTAATTTGAGTTATGTGTCGAAATGTGCACAAGTCATTTTGAAACGAGTTTTTGCTTGAAATCTTTTCGTTTGTTTATACTCGAACTTTTGAAAAAGATTTAGGTTATGAGCGTTCGAGTTCTGATCTGAAATAATCAGAAGTCATCATTGAATTCCGGGTTTCGTACTGAAGTATACGAAAGCCATTGTGAAGAAATTTGAGAAACGACATGTTTTAGAAAACATTTAAATGAACTCCCGCTCAAGCATATGTACATATCCGTGTCATTGTTGAATGACATTTCTAGAAACGTACATAATATCGATTATACGAGAGACATGTCGTGAGAAGAATATTTTTGGATTTTTTTATTTTATATTGTTTTTGGATTTTTGAAATTTTCTATTTTTGTATTTTCTTTTTTTTGGTTTTTCATATTTTGTATTTTGTTTTTGTTGGTTTTTTTCAAATTTTGTATTTTGTTTTTCAAAAATATTTACAGCGAAGCGGTTTTGAAAATATTTTTCAAGAAGATTCGAGAAGACATTCTAACTCCTCAGGGTTTAGGCTTCGCATGCCAATTCGTCGAACTAATTCGTCAAACCTATCTTTTGGAATGGCTTTAGTAAATAGATCGGCGAGTTGGTAATCAGTCTTAACGAAATGTAATTAAACAATACCCTCTTCTACGTGCTCTTTGATGAAATGGTAGCGGACTCTAATATGCTTCATCTTAGAGTGATGAACGGGGTTGCACGAGATGGCTATGGCACTTTTCGAGTCACAATATATAGGTATGCGGTCGAAATGAAAGCCATAATCTGTGAGCTGTGTCCGCATCCATAGAACCTGGGCATAACACGCAGATAGAGACACATACTCGGCTTCCGTGGTTGATAGTGCAGTATAATCCTGTTTCTTTGACGACCAGCTTACTAGCTTTTCTCCCAAAAATTGTGCTCCACCCGATGTACTTTTTGCTGTAACTTGATCACCTGCATGGTCGGCATCTGAAAATGCGGTTAGATTAAACCCCGAATCCTTCGGATACCAAAGACCCATGTTAATGGTTCTTCGTAAGTACCGAAAGATCCGTTTAACCTCTTTGAGGTGAAGTTCGGTAGGCTTTGCCTGAAACCGTGCTAATAGGCAAACAGCAAATTGAATATCGGGTCGGCTAGCAGTTAGGTACATGAGAGAACCGATCATGCTCCGATATTTCTTCGGATCGATGGGTTTCACAAACAAATCAGCACCTATTTTTGGTGAAGTGACCATTGGAGTACCAACAGAATCACAATCTTCCATACCATGTTTTTTCAAATAGTCAATTGTATATTTAGCTTGATTTATAAAAATACCACAAGGGGATTGATGTATTTGCAAACCAAGAAAGAATTTTGGTTCCCCCATCATGGACATTTCAAATTTGCTTTTCATGAGATTTTCAAAATGTTTTGAATGTTTCGGATTAGTGGACCCAAAGATAATGTCGTCCACGTAAGTTTGAACAATCAAAATGCCATCTTTGTACTTTTTGGTAAACAAGGTAGGGTCAATAGTTCCTTTGGTGAAGTTGTTTTGAAGCAAGAAAGATGATAGTTCGTCATACCACGCCCTTGGCGCTTGTTTTAGACCATAAATGGCTTTCTTAAGCCTGTAGACGTAGTCTGGATGTTCTTTGTCGATGAATCCCTCTGGCTGACTCATATACACTTCTTCTTTCAGAGTTCCATTCAAGAATGTTGTCTTAATGTCCATCTGATAGACAGTGATGTTTTTGTGAGCTGCATAAGCTAAGAAGATCCAAACTGCTTCCAATCTGGCTACGGGCGCGAATGATTCCTCGAAGTCTATCCCTTCCTCTTGCGGATACCCTTTAGCCACGAGACGAGCTTTGTTGCGAATGACAGTCATTTCCTCATCCATTTTGTTCTTCCACAACCATTTAAGATCAAGAATACGTTTCTCAAGTGGTCGTGCGACAAGTTCCCAACTATCATGTAACTGGTATTGAAGAAATTCATCCTGCATCGCTTCTATCCATGGGTTTTCTGCCATTGCTTCCCAAATGTTCTTAGGTTCTTTAAGACTTAATGAACAAATGTAGATACACAGTTCGAGATCTGTGGCAAGTTGTCTCCTCGTCTGAACTGGCCTTGAAGGTTCACCAATAACGTGTTCGATTGGATGGTCTTTTGTCCATTTGAGTGTAGAAGGGTACCTTGGTTTTAACAGATGCGTGTTAGATGGTTCATGTAACCTTGAAGAAGATTCAGCAGAGTCTGTTGCAAACGGATTTTCAAATACTTTTTCTTCTTCTAACGCAGCATTGTTTTGGTTTTGTGGTTGTTCTTCTTGAAAATGTGTGTTTTGGTTTTGCTCATCAACTCTTTGTAGAACAATTTCAATAACCGGAGTTGTTGGAGTAGATGTTGATGATGTTGAGGGAGTTTGTGCTTCAGCTTCGATTGTAGTAGATGCATCTTGTGTTGGTGGTGGTGGTTGATGATTTTGAGCGGGTGCAGCGGAATGATGTTGAGATGCATTTGTCGAAGTTCCAACATAGTATTCATCAAACATTAACTCGAAGAAGTTTTCCAGTTCTTGATCTGAAGGTTTATCCGGTGTTGTTGACTGAGCTCCATTAGGTACGAGTCCTGAACTGATTTGTCCAGAAGTCTGACTGTTTGGTGTGGGTCCTAATCTTGTTTGATTAGAAGCCATTGGGTTAAGCGCGGGTTCTAGAGCAAGTCTCTCAGAAGCCATCTGTGAAATTTCGTCAAAGTTCACATTCATCGTCTCCATTATCCTTTTTGTGCGCCTATTATACACCCTGAATGCCCTCGAGTTTTCTGAATATCCAATGAAGATTCCAATATCACCCTTAGCTTTCAACTTCCTTAGATCTTCTCTGTCGTTCGTTGGATAACACAAAGCGCCAAACACGTGAAGGTAAGAGATATCCGGTTTCCGATTGTTCACAAGCTCATATGGTGTTTTATTGAATCGTGAATGGATTAGGGATCGATTTTGAGTGAAACAAGCAGTGGCTACAGCATCAGCCCATAAGAATAGTGGTGCACTAGAATAAATTAGCATTGTGCGAGCAGCTACCACAAGAGTTCTATTTCTTCTTTCAACTACCCCATTCTGCTGTGGAGTTCTAACAACTGATGTCTGATGTGTGATTCCAACATCTTCAAAATAGGTTCTTAACTCCTGATTAGTGAATTCTGTGCCATTGTCTGTTCTTACAATCCTTACTGGTGCTTGAAGTAGTTCTTGAATACGCTTCAGAAAGGTGATGATGTTTCCAGGTGCTTTGTCTTTTGATCTCAAAAGCTTTACCCAAGTATATCTTGAATAATCATCGACAATAACAAGAATATACTTCTTTCCATTGATGCTTTCAACTCTCATCGGGCCACATAAGTCCATGTGCAACAGATGTAACCTTGCTTCCGAACTAGGTACGGTTTTGGGTTTATATGATGCTCGTTTGTTTTTTCCTTGCTCACATGATGGACATAAGTGATCCTTGGTGTATTTGAACTTAGGAAGTCCGATGACGCTGTTGTCTTTGGCTAATTTGTTGATGGTGTCGAAATTGAGATGGGATAAACGTCTATGCCACAACCAAGACTTTGTTTCGGATGCCCTTGTCATAAGACAAATTGGTGATGTAGAGGCCATTGTATTGATGTCGATAGCATAAAGGTTAGTGCCACGATTTCCGGTTAAGAGATCATCTCCAACCAAATTTCTAACAAAAACCTTATTTCTCCGAAAGGCGACCTCTAAATCTGCATCACAAAACTGCCCGACTAAAAACAAGTTGTGTCCTAATCCTTCGACGTAGTAAACTCGAGTGATCAAAAAATTCCCAAACTGAAGATCTCCATAACCCTGAATAGCTGCTACATGATCATTACCAAAGCATACAGTACCCATAAATTTCCAAACAAAATTGATCAGCAGCTTTAAATTCCTGGTCATGTGCTTGGAGCAACCCGAGTCGACGATCCAAAGACAAATTTCGATAACATGCCAAGAATAGTAGATTTTGTGTTTGGAAACCGTTTTGAATTTGTTTCCATGGGGTTAGGGGTAAAATCAGTATCACACTCATAGAAGGTTTCTAGATGTTCAGATTGAACCACTATTAATGTGCCAAACTGAAGTATGAATTTTCTACCCGTTGGTTTCCATGCACAATACTTAAGATAGTTCCTAGGCATTTCGATATTTGTTGTATTCCTGATAGTTTGAATTAGTTTATCAAAATATCTAGATTTGGCACTAGGTCTATTTGGAACATCCTTCTGTTCAGGCAACACATTCGCATTTTTAGAAACACATTCGTCATGAACATCATTAATTAAACATTTCTTACATATTAAACAAACAGAGTCATTACATGCATTAGAAACAGTACGTTTGATATTACATTCAGATGAACTATGTCTCTTATTACAAAGCGATAAATTCCTAGGGTGTTCTTCTACTTCTTCCACTTTATTCTTACTACTACTCTTAGAGACATGCCAGACTCTATTGTTCCTTGTATTGCTTCTAGGCTTTAGTCTGCTGTTCCTAGGGGTGCTTGCTAATCCTGTAGAAGGTAAGGCACACTCATTAGAATTTATTTTGTTGTCATGTATAGTATCCTGAGATTCTTTAGAATTATCCGTTATGCATTTTTCATTTGTCCTAGATGTTGAGGCAAACACAATAGTGGGACTAATCCTAAAGAGACCACGGGCTATCACTTTTGGTGTTTTGACAACCGCTTTTCCTTTTTCAACACACTTTTCGTTTTCATTATTCTTGGACAAGGGTGATGGAGTGACTGGTTTTGTCAAATTCTTTTCCACATCGACTTTTGGAACAAATTGAGAAATTGACATTTTAGTTTTAACAACTGGTTCAGAAGTATTTTCTTTGTCTGAAGTCGATGGTTTTTCAAACTTAGTATCCATGCCCTTTCCTTTTTGACTTTCTAACTGAGCCCTCAAAAGATCATTTTGCTCTTTCATGTTCTTGAAGGCACGCTCATACGACAATTTGTCATACTTGCATTCTTCTTTTTTCGATCAAGGTTTAAAATATGGCACGTTTTCTTTTTCAAGTTTAATAAGAGCATTTTCATATTTTGAAACAATTGCGGAGGTCTCAGCTCGAAGTCTTTCATCATCCTCAACAGAATATGCTTGCAACACAATAGACATAATATCAGTAGACAAAACTGCTTCGAATAGAGAGTCATTTAATGTTGCCAAAACATTTATCTTCTCAAAAGATTCATTTGGCTTCTTTATTAGGGATTTGTGGTCCTTAACAAAGTCAGTTGTTTCTTTCAAAAACGCTTGTTCAAAATGAATTACTCTAGCATTAACAGCGTTGAGTTGTGGAGCAATGTCATTTTCAAGAAGCTTTTTTACTTGTAAATGAACCGTGGAATTCCAATTAATCTCAGTTAGTTGCGTTTTAGATTCTAAAGTTTTTTGAAGTTGTCCAACTCTGGTTTTGAGATCATCAAGATATCCTCTTGCAGCACTTGTGTTAAAATTGTTGTTTGAAGACATCTGTTCCATGTTTGAAAGAGATTTGGAAACAACTATAGGTTTAGAAACATGTTTTGAAATTCCTTGGCTTTTGGAAAGGTTTTTGGAAATCTCATACGCTTGTTTTTGTGGAACAAAAGTGATTCCAGAAAGTTTGTTCAGTTTGTTGTAATCGATTGGTTTTAAATCTGGGTTCTTTTGTTTCATTTTAGTTATGCTCTCTTTGACCAGTTCCATCGTTTCCACATAATCACGAACAATAGGAGGATCATGTTTCTCATATATCACATTACCATTGTATAAAACATTCTGTTCTCTCTGAGCTTTCTTGAGATTACAAGGAGTTTTTTTTACCTAGAGCCATTTTGTTTTTTGTGTGGTAAATCGGATCAGTTTGATTAGTAATCATGTGAATTGTTTGACTCGAATGACCCATTTTAACCAACAAATTTTCTAGTTTTTCTATCATTTGTTGTGACTTTATGATTTCATCCAAAAGTTTATCTTGTTTCTTTGCAAAGTCCTTTTTCAACTCATCCCGTTCTTTTTCAAGATTGGTATAAGCTGATTTTTGTTTTGAAAGTTGGTTAGTTAAATCAGAAATCTCTTGTTTTAAAGACTTAATGGTTTTCATTGAAGTGACCTCAAGAGTGTCAAATTTGCATTGCAGTTCCCTATCTTTAACAAGTATCTTCTTATAACCAATTTCAAATTCAGGCTCGCGTTTTTTATCAATTTGAAAACTTTTGTCTTTTTCCTTGTATCTCTCAAGCTCAGTGGTCAATCTCTCATTCGCGGCCTTAACTTCGCGATTGACCTTTTTCACTTTCTCAATTTCAATACTACAATTATTCAACAATGATTCAAATAAAGCACGTGTTTCCTCATCATTCTCAGCATGCTATGAAATGGAGCCATCATTATGAGTAATATCAAGAGTTGCCGAAGTAATATTGCTACAACTTGGCGTATCCAGGTATGTATCATAAGTAATTGCTTGAGTCTCAGAATGCTGTTCCTCATGAGGGGACATATCAAATATATCATTATTGTTGCAAGTATTGTTTAATGGTACCTCAGATACTGCATTGGTGTCATAAACAGGAGGTGTCTCAGAATCTGTATCATACTTAGCCTCCTGAAGATTTGCCATGAAGATGTAGTTAGCGTCGATATCTTCTCGATCTTCCATATCATCCATAAGATCCATGTAATCATTCTCCTCAGCAGTCAACTGGAAACCTGCCTCTTCCTTTTGTGCCAGCATCAATGCTTTCTGCAGATACGCTGCATCCTTCTTTTTCAGCTTAGTAGGACAGTTCCTTGCCATATGACCGACACCTTGACAATTGAAACACTTTACCAAATTTCCTTGATTTCCATTCATATTTCCATAATTCCCACCAACTGGTGCTGCAACATTTCCAACCTGATGACCCACTACCTGATTACCAACATTCTGACCCCTCTGATTTCCACCAAACTGACCCATCTGATTCCCTGCATACTGACCCATCTGATTCTGCATATTCTGATTACCCATGTGAAATCCAGTAGCATATCCTTGCTGATTCGCCATAACTCCAACCATTTGGCCTCCATTGCCTATATTGAAACTCGGCTGAGCAATCTGCTTGTTGCGAGTGTTCGATGAAATCCTCTGGTTGTTGTTTTTTGGTGTGGAATAGCGTCCTTGGAGTGCCTTTGTCAGAAGAGCAAATGCTTGAGTCATAGCAGCAATGGACTCATCATTGTCAGTGAATTCTGGTTCTTGGAACTGTGGATAATGCTGTTGTGGAATAACTTGCGGTTGTTGTGGGTAGAATTGTTGTTGTGGAATTACAGCAGTCTGTTGTTGTGGAAGATATTGCTGTTGCATGTAGTTGTGATCGGAAGACGATGATGGTTGATGTTGTGTGTTCATTGGTAAAGGTGTTGGTGTATGAGCAATGAGTGCGAGAGGATCATGTTTTTTAGCAAGTAATTCAGCTCTTACTTCATTTGCCTCAGCCTGATTCTGCTTCAAGAAGTCATACAACTGATCATAGGTAACATCATGCAAATTCTTTGTTTGATAAACGATAGTGACGTATTTTCCCCATTCTGGTTGTAGCTCATTCAGAAAAATTGTGTTGTTCGCAATGTTTGTCTGAGCGAGATTATGCCTTGACAAATCATTCATGACCTTACAGAACCTGTGGTAATACGACTCTATTGATACACTAGGAATTGAAGTAAACTTGCGTAGTTCCTTGAGCAATTGTGTTTCCATTTCCTATTTTCCGATGTCTGTACCATACATTAACTTTTTGACTCTTTCCCAGACAGCATGAGCACTTCCTTCACTATCAGCAGTAGCATAAGTCGTTTCAGGTAGACCAAGAACAACAAGATGAAACGCCTGATCATCAGCTGTAATTTGTTGTTTGTCTTCCTCAGTGTAGTCAGCCTCTGTCTGAAGTCTTTAGAAAGGTTGTATTGGGGGGGTTCCATTCTGATCACCAGGGTCTAGTATCTCACGTGGTTTGAAGGGTCCTTCCAAAATGGATTTAACAAGTAGTGTTCCATTTGGTTTGCTCTTAAGATAGCGCATCATACGACTAGCCCACTGTGAGTAACCACCCTTTGACAACATGGGAGGTCGGTTTTCCGCACCAGCTGCATGTATATCTTGTTGAGTTGCCATTGATGAAGGTATGTATGATAAAGTTGATTTTGGATCGTTTCAACGAAGTAGGAGTTGAGTTTGTTGTTGGTTAAGGTTAATGTAGGTTGTTATGGTGAAAAATTTGGTCTTAAAACTTAAACCCTCGTTCTCACGATCGTTTTGACAGGTATTTCGTCGAAAACGGAGTTACGGTTCAAAAGCTATGGCCGTTTGAAGTTTTGCCGTAAAAAGTCAACTCTGGTCAAATTGCCACTTTGGAGCTAAACGCTATGAGGTAAACGCTAGGAGGTAAACGCTACTGAGCTAAACGCTAGAACAGAGGTAAATGCTAGAATTCAGAGGTAAACGCTACTGAGGTAAACGCTAGAACAGAGGTAAACGCTAGAATTCAGAGGTAAACGCTAGAATTCAGAGGTAAACGCTGAAAAAGAGCTAAACGCTATGAATAAGCCAAAACTGTCCTTCACTAAAATCCAAAACGCTGTCCTTTTTCTGAGCTAAACGCTAGATTTGAGAGCTAAACGCTATGAAGAAATCTTAATGAGGAGCTAAACGCTAGAACCTTTTTTCACCAAAAAACACCTAAAAATCACTCGTTTTGATGTTTTTGATTGAAATCTTTTTTATAACTTCTTTAAAAACTCGAAAACTTCAATAAAAACAACAACTTTAACAACAAAACACGTAAAAATTGAAACTTTTTTTTGAAGAAAAAAGCTACGGTTTTGATGGAAACAAAAACGTGATCTTGTTCTTTCAGAGCTTCAACAAAAAACGATATAACACACTCCTAAAACGTTGTTTGGCTATTGATACCACTTGTAGGACCGTAAATCAATCAACTTTATAACACAAATATGGAAGAAAGGTGGTGACTTGGATGATATAAGTATGTGTTTTAGAGAGAGAAAATAAGATGAAATATGAGAGAACTTTTTAAAGAGAACACACACATACACACACTCAAGAACCCTCCTAAATGAGGAGGTTGGGTGCCTTTTATACTTCTTATATAAGCCTCATGGGCTTTCCATGGGCTAGGACTTGGATTGGGCTATTTACATAAATAACATCTTAATATCAATGGACTAGCTTAACATAAATGTTAACCAATTAGCTTAGCCCAATCCACGATTCCATTGACTAATCTACGACTTATCTACGACACATTACAAAGTTATAATTATGAGAATGACCATCACTTCTTAATACAATTCTTTAATGCTAACATCCATGGAATGCGCATCCGCTTTGCACCAACTGGATGGTGTCGGATCACAAGGGAGTGACATTGGCTCCTTGAGTGAGCTCAATGGTGTTTCGATAGCCTTGGTGGCTAGGTCGGGAATACTCTCCTAAGGTACGGGCTCTAGGAGGTTGGTTTGGTTGTGGCGGGTGGTTTGGTTGAGGTAGGTGGTTTGGTTGAGGTGGGTTGTTGGGAGCGAGTAGATTACCACCTTCCATGATGGCGGATGGTAATGGTTACGAACAAAAACACCAAGAAAATAGATAGACTAAAGAAATCCTAGAATAATAAAATAAAAATTTCACAAGAAAGGAATCTAGTGAGTAGACCTAATAAAATAAAAATTCAACCTAAACAATAACTATTCCCCGGCAGCGGCGCCAAAAACTTGATGACGTGAGGATTGCAACCACGCAACAGGTTTTACTTCTCAAGGGATCTTGAGAAGCTTACAACCCCACCTGGCAGTGTACCTGACCGATGTAGTATAGTGTAGTGGTAAGTACGGGGGACTGATCATTCTCTCACAGGGAATAGTGTTTGTTAGGATTGAAAAACTACTCTAATAGGTCTAAGGGTGAAGGAAGATTATTTTTGTATTCTTATATTTTTATAAAAGCAAGTAAAATCTCGGGTTTGAAGGAGTGGGCGGAATTAGTTGCTAGCCAACTAACCCAAAAGCTACTATTGCAAATAAAAATAAAATAACGAGAAAATACAAGGTTGTAGAACTTATATGGAGACAAATGTGTTTACTTAGATTTCCTTACTCCCATCTTTTACCGGTTAATTATTGTGTGTATTAATTGCGTGGATGACGGCTGTATTCCTTAACATTCATGGGGTGGCGTACATATCTCCCCAGTTCTATGAGCTCTTATCTCCTCCTACAACGATGCGTAAAGCACCCAATCATAGGGATTGTAAACAGTGGCTCATGCATTAAATACTACCATAATAACCTTGGTACGCATTGATTCATGTTTCTTAAGACGTTCAAGCATGTTACCGTATAGGAGGTTAGCCAGTTTTCTTAAGCCTAACATTGATAAACATTCATTCAGGACAATTAATAACACACGAATCAACCAATAATTAATAGTCAGGTTTCATTAGATCTAAGCAAACACAAGATAAATCTAGCCTAGCATGTTAATTGAAAGACAAGCATAAGATATAATTAACCAACTCATAGACATATTGATTAATTTAAGTGAAGACTTATCTTTAATTGAACACGAAGGAATCAAGGGTGAAAAACCCTTGAAAATAAAGCCAAATTCGTCTTAGGGTTTATTCCCAAAGTTGCACCAAAAGTTCCACACTTATGAATGAAAAATAGAAAAGTATACATAGATTTTACATTCTGACGCGTCAGGTTATGGGTTCTGATGCCGTCAGCTCGCCGCCATTAGGGTTCTCGGATGGCCTAGATCTACTTCTGACGCCGTCACTTGTATGTTTGCTCTGGGCTGTCACTCTTTAAATTAACACCTGACGGCCTACACCTTTTAACACCTGACGCCGTCAGGTGTAAACATCTCAATTTCTTCTTAGGGCGTCTAGTGTAATCTGATTCCACTACTTTGTCTTGATGGGCTGACGGTGTCACCTTGTGACTCTGACGCCGTCAGGAAGGATTTCCAGCTTCTTTTGAGACTTTGTCGTTTTCTTCACTTTTATGCTCCAAAAACGTCCAAAATGATATGTTTTCCAGAATTCTTCTCAAAAGTACCTAAAATGACAAAAGGAACGATTTAGGGCAATATTTGATCATATTTACTCGAATTAGGGCTTAAATGACCCCTTAAAACGGGTACACTTTTCGTCTTATCAGGATAAACCCCGCTCCTGCTTCTGTTTTTTCAGGCCCTGAAGGTCCATGATGAGACTCGAACTTGAGACCTCTTCAAGGATAAATAGTGATTTATGAGAATGTAATTAGTATCATCTTTCTATACTAATAAAGGAATGTCCTCACATATGTTTTATGAAATGTTATAAAGTGACATTGTTTTTAATTGTTATGTTAGTTTTATCTAAATTTATGTTCTATAAAAAAAACCCCGATCATGATTGTAAGGTTCATGTGTTTAGATAACTTTGATCACCTGTAGAGTTCATATATTTGTATTTACTCTTTCATGGCCTTTTTAAAATTAAAAAATACTCTCTCCGACTTAAATTATTGTCCACTTTGAATTTTCAAAGTCAAATTGTTGCTAACTTAGACCATAAAAATATATTTTTTGATGAAAAATTATACCATTGAAAAATACACTTAAAACTCAATCCATTTATATATTTTGCATCAAATATTATATAACACACACAAAAATATTTAAGGTCAAAGTTGAAGAAGAAATACTAAAAAAGTCAATAGTTGACAATAAATTTGGGACGGAGGGAGTATATGTTATGTTTTCATTATAATATATTGTAGTTTGAGCTGTCAAGATTAAAAAGATAGATAAGTTGCGGTTGCTTAACAAAATGTATGAATTATTGCCTATTTGGGCGTGAAAGGCTATATGAATTTTACACTATCGAGATGCATAGCAAAGGACCATTAAGTTACCGACGGATTCATCAACATGTCTCCTAATGTTTCTACTCTAAATCAAATTTGACAACATTAATTTATTCTACTTTATGTTATTTTTTACTTACTTGAATATTTGTTTGACTATCTCTATTTTTCGTTTGAAAACAATTTCTTTTTCCAACCAAATATATAATTTGTTTTGTTTTGTCCGCTTAGTTTGTAATATATAAACATTATCTATATCTTTTTTTGTTACCATTATTTTAATAAATTTCACGGGTGTTTTAGCAAGTTCAATATATGGCAAATTAAATTGACCAGACTTTACAAGTTTGTAAAGGTCTTACATGATCGAAGTTATCAGAAAAGAAACTACAGATGGTCAAAATTTTATAAAATATTATTAGAAAACATAGAAAGATACGAAAAATCATAATAATACTACTGGTAGTCAAGAGTGGCCCCACAGAGCAGGCCTGACGGTTTTAGGCACACACTCTTAATTAGGCTTCCAATAAATGATTATTTATACCATCAAGTGGCTTGTGCTTTCGTTATATACAAATTTAGCAACTTTAGTTTATATTCTCTCTATACACTCAAATTTAGTTAATTTAGTGAGCTTGCATGTGGCTATCGTGGTAGATATTTTACCCGTTATTGGCTTCAATCAACTCAGTGTTTAACCATACAAGGTAATCTGTTTCAGGTTCAATGGGATGAACCATTAGCCGCATTCAATCATAGAATTTCGCCGTGGGAAATCATAACCAAGCCTTCGCAGATGATTAAGGGGTGTCGATGGTGTTTAAATGGACTAAAAGGAATATTTTGGTGGTGGGATGAAGGCAGATCTTTAGTCTTCTTGATATGCCTAGGCCTTGCTTAATCTCATGAATTACGTTGCTATTAGATGCTATTAACCCTAAAAAAAATTAAACAAAATACAATATGCGGTCTTAAAAAATCTATTACGGAGTATTAATTAGCAAAAATATACAAATATATTGTTTATAAATGCTTATTTTAGTAACCTCATAGCATAAAAAGCTTCATATTTCGTATTTAAAATTATTGGGATGCATGTGAAAGTATGTATATTCTTAAGGGGAGGTTACTGTAAAATTTGAGATGAGGGCAACACTCAGATAAGTTAGGGTTTAGCTATTTATATGAAGCAATCTTCTTTCACTCTTATTTGTAGCTGCAATGACTAATATGTTTTTCCCCAATCCAGGCATAGTCCCACATGCCTCCAATCCAAAGTAAGTAATTTTCATACTTTAGTTATTTGATTGTGTTTAGAAATAGATCTACAATCTATTGATTTGAGGTTTATTTTTTGAACATGTTGTTTCATTTTTTTGATGCCTGGATTCTGTTATATATCATTTCTGACATTTTTTATTGATCTAATGTTTGGGCAGTTTATGGGGTCGCAACATCATTGTTCATAGCATTTCGAGCTACGCACGCACACAGGTATAACCCATCTGTACCTTGCTATCTAGCTATTTTAGATTTTGCATCAGTGGTAGTGTTATATGTTTAGATGTTTTCTATAAGTAAAGTCATCATGTTTTTCGATCATGGGTAAAATCTTTTATTTTTTTAAAGGAAAATTAAAAAGAATATTTAACTCATAAAGAACAACTTTAGGATGCTATGAATATTTTTTAATACAATCATTTGTTTATGATGCTAATTGAGTTAGCTTTTTGATCCAAAAAGTTATGCAGAGGTTAGTATATACAATTGTAAGCGATCGACCTAACATCTTTTTTTTGTTAACAATGATCTATGAATCTCATCACGTTTAATAGCACTTTTCTTCCTCTTCCCTGCAGAACTCGGTGATGGTTTCTCTTTCCAAGGAGGTCAGCAGCAGCGCCTATTGCATTTTATTTCTTTTTTAAAACACACTTAAAAGTTTGTCAATAAAAATGTAACATGTATCATCAACTTCTGCAGTTCTTTAATGACGTTGCGGTGAACTTAATTCCATACGACTTGCATACAAAGTCCATTTTGACAGTAAGGACTAAATGTTTTTGAGATAAGGTGTCTTCTGTTATGTAAATAAACATTTAATGAATTTGTTTCCATTAATTTTGACTCTGGTAACAGGATATCGAGTATGGACACATATCTACAGGGATTCTCTTGACGATATGGAATGCAAGTACGTAAATGGAACCAATATTTGTGAAACTTCTACGGAAGAAGTGAAGGATTGATATGTCGAATAATCTTGAACCTTTAGGCACCTTTCAGAAGATTGATATTGTGACCCAAAGGTGACCAGTAAGAAAACTGATAAAGAAGAAAAAAGAATGCTGCAAAATACTCCGTATGTCTTAGTGCAAGAATTCTACATAAAGCGCAGTTTTTCAAAGTGATACTATCGTTGTCATAATGTTTTGTGATTGTGAAGAAACTTATGTATACAATTAAGAACCAAGTACTCCGTATAGGATATATGTAATGAAGATTGTTACATACAAAATTGTTTTATATGGTAGTTGTTTTAGCTTTGATGGTCGGCATGGTTCTGTTCAATATCTTGTATTGATCTTTTTTCCCTATTTGTGCTCCATGTTTTCCAATTGGTATTACTTTGATTAGCATTATTAAGCAACGAGAACATGTGTCTTGATCACTACAGTATTCAAACTAATTTATATATTATTAGGCATCTGACATAAACCGTACAGTAGTGGACTCTTGTGAAGGGTTCCGTCCGGGTGGAGATGAAGGCACCTTGGAGACGCTGTAGGTCCAACCTTTGTATCAACAACACCAGATGACAGCAATAACGAGTATATTATCATCTCAGCCTTTCTATCCTGGATATGTGCACCTGATGACGTCTCAGGTGGCTCACAAACAAGGTTTTGGGTGGCAGATCAAGAAGGAAAACAAAGCTGCCGTACAGCAATTTTGAGATGAAATCAGCATCAAATGGCTTGTTTTCTATGTGTGGCTACATAATAATAAAAATACCCACCGTTATTAGCAAAAATGGCTATGCATTCTATTCTCCTAAACTATATCTCAAATCGTGACCGGGGACTGTAAAAAAAATTGTATCAAACCAACGGCTACTATACGGTGGAGTGGGTTGAATATCATTGTATTTTTCAAGTATTTTTAACTCAAATTTTCCAGATCCCGTACGTATAAGGAATCAGTTATGTATAGTGAAAAGAATTAAAGAATTTTTATTACCATTAGACCCACCATAAATGGATCGAATAACTGAGCCGTTCTGTTAGTTCCGGGGTTAGTGAATAATGGCTAATCTATATTGAAAAACTAACAATCGGTAACCGGACTACAACTTATTGCTTTGAGTCGAGTGCTCACTATCCTTAAAGCAATTTCTCCCCCACTATTTCAATAGATCATGTGTGCTAAGGGCTATTGGCGAATCAATTCCGAAGATAAAACAAAGCAACTGGTTATCAACAATTCACGGTTGGTGATAAGCCGATTGAACTACTGAGTTTCAAGGTTTACGGGACACTATCGAAGTCTTTCCTCGAGTAAATACGACGATAGCAATCTGGTGTGATAAGAGAAGGTTTTGGTATGTTAAACTATGTGTTTTTATTATAAAAAAACGCTGGAATGACTGCCCTATATATAGGCATGCTCGTGACCATTCAAACCATCACAATGGTTCACCAAAATGGAGCAATTATCGACGATTTAGCGACGACCTAGCGACAGAAAACCGTCGTTAACTGATACCACTTAAAACAGTCGCGATGGTTCAGTCACAGACACCATTTCAACCGATTTAACCGCCACCTATACAAATAGGTGCGTTTTTACAAGAGTTATGGTTCATTAGCGACGGTTTTGTCTTTTGTGACAGAAAAACTTTCACTAATAGCCATTCCAACAAAACTCTTAATTTCCTTCTTAGGACTCAAACCCAAAATAATTTCAACATAGTGTATTTTGAAAATTTCCCCAACACATTTTCCATCTTGAATTGCCCCACGATTTTGCCATAACAGTGAGATCCGCAGAGAAACTACCAATAACAGAACCACCTTTCGCTTAATTTGGAAGAGATCTATACTTTTTAATTCATGCCCTTAGTTTAATGTCCATTCCGGTGTTTGTAATCTCATTCAATCTAGCTTTCTATTGTATGAAATGAATCATAGTATATGTTTGTGTTTGTCCATAGCATTTCAAGCTTCATTTTTTTGTTACATATTGGTTTTGAACATTGAACTGTATTATGAAATCACATGTAAATCTTGGTTCTTTTAACTCATTCTGTATATATTTGAGTTGCTTTTTTTTTTCTTTCATTCATAAATGCTGAAGTTTGTGGTTGACGAATATGTTGTTTTCGAGACAATGACGAACCAGGGTGGGTTTCGGGACACCTATGGATTCTTGTAAAAATCCTAAATTTTGTGAAATGCACCTGGTTCATAAAACAGATGTTTAGAGTAATGTTTATTTTTCGTATATGCACAGGGTCATTTTTAGTCCTAGTTCCGTCACGTTCTGAGATATCATATGTGTCTATGGTACTATGGTGTTAAGAGGTTAACTCATGTTCAAGGTAAAAACTGGGTGAAATAAATGTTCTTGGGAGCAAGCTGCATATATAGATCAATAGTAGACCTTGAAGATATTGTATTTAATTCAGGTTATCACCATGCTCATTGGGTCTCGTATGAAAGCTAGAAAAGAAAACTAAATGACCTAATTAACTTTGGCAAGCGTATAGGGTAATGTGGGAAATGTACAAATACAATAGAATAGGGAGCTACTGTTATTGGCTCTGATGAATTCACATACAAAGGCTTCAACAAAGGCTCAGATGAATTCACATACAAAGGCTCAGATGAATGCACGCTTAATTTTTTTCCGTTGATCAACATCATCAGTTTAGTGTGCGAGTTGCCATCTTTTGCCGTCAAATGAAATACTTCTCTTATTTTCAAGCTTGCAATAACATCTTGTAGAAGCATGACTGCAAGAATGCCAATATCTACATCAGACTCATGTGCTTCACACACCATCTTGAAGAGTTACAAATTTGGCCATAAAGTATAAACATTAAAACATTTGTAAGCCTTGTTTAAATTATTATCTAATTTTAACTCCAATGCTATCCAAAATCAGAAAGCAGTAAGTTAAATTGGATGACCAGAAGTCCAGAAGCTCGAATGTAAAAACAAACTTTAAACAATAACAAGTGGAAACCAGTTAATTGTGCAGTCACTTACCCAAAGTGAGATACTTGACACCAAGCTGCTCATACTCCCACTTGTTCCCATTCTCATCCAAAATCATAAAAAGGGACAACAAATATACTTCAGTTGCATATTTCTTGTTCCTCGCTTCAAAAAGCCCGTTTTGCAACTTCTTATAATCATAACTTCTCTTTTATGCTATCTGATAAGCCCCTATATATTCATTATTTCTTTACTTCTACTCTCCAAAAGAAACTTAAGAACACAATGTTTATGATGCAAGAGTCCACATGGTTACCTGTTTCTTTTATAAATTTACAGAAGTTGGATGGAAATACTTGCCGCTTTATCCAATTATTCCCCTTCTAATTGTGAAATAACTACAGAAATGACTATCATACGTCTATCCTAATAAATCATTGATCTACATTTGAAACTTACATCCTCTACATTCATTGCTAATTAAGCAAACCACACCAGTTTTGTGACAATATATAGCAGCTCAGCACTAAAATATATTTCATTAAAAATACACAGCCAAGTCTAAACCAGCTAGTTGCAAATGAGTTTTACTTACTGTTAAAGGCCATTCACCTTCACGCAATGTAAAAGGAGCAGCTATCTCACTGCTACCATTGGACTGAGAATCATGTGTAAGATACGTGCGTATATTGTGTGCTCACGTTATCCCATCGCAAAAGTTTCATCACCACACCTGGACACATTTAAGATTTAGTTCCAAATTTGTGATTAAACAAAAGTAGTTATGAATCTTTACATGAATGGTGATTATTATCTATTCATTAAGACCATAAAAGAAAATGTTGCATATAAAATTGATGAAGCAACAAATTTAACAAAAGTATAGATCACATATTAGACGGAAAAACTAAGTTAGAACTATAACAAATGACCCATTTCATATTTATAGTCAAAATGAACATCTTTTATTGCAAGTTATTGGAAAATTTGCAATGAATATCATTATGATCATTTGTCAATTTCATAAGCACTCTCACACACCACACCAATCCAAATACCGCTGTGAAAGACCCCAAACTTTTGAAACTGAATCCAAAACCCTTATGAAAGACCCCAAATTAAATTTGAATCTAAACACCCCTATGACAAAACAAAATTAAATCTAAATCCAAACACCCCTATGACAAAACAAAAATTAAATCTAAATCAAACACGCCTGTGACAGATACAAATTTAAAAACTGAATCCAAATACCCTTTCATCATAGTCATTAGTCATAAAATCAAAAACTAAAACAGACTCCAAGCATAACAATTACTCTCATGTAATCATCGTAATCTTCATTAATAAATCTTGGAAAGTTTCACTGTAGCCTAAGATTTCAGTTAAGTTTAGAATACTTTGTTGGGAAGATATATTAAAATTTCAAGGGCTAACCTTGCTAGTCTCCGGCATTTCATTAGAAAATCGTCTTTTCATCTCTTTGGAACAACATCTTCTTCTTGTTGTTGTAGTGATGGCTACCCCCTGTGTGCACCGGTTAGTTCATTTAATAAAAGTCAAATCTAACACGTAACCAAAGGTTATTTTCTATTAAACAAATATACATGAATCTGATTAATATAATTGGTACTTGGTAACACAAACACAAAAAATCTACCATTTAACGTACAAATTCAAATCCTTATCAAAAAAAGTAATATACTCAACAGTAACATGTAACACGAAAAAATCTACCACATGTTGCAGCCTTTGTAATAATACTCATCAATCTCCCGGCAAATGAATCTATTGATTCATCTTCTTTCATCACAAGTCTCTCAAATTTTTATTTAAGTTGTTGCGAGTGTGCTTGTTATACATCTTCTGTCCCGATAAATCTAGCCTTTAGTGAATCCCAAATTTCTTTTGCTGTTTCACATCCCGCAACTTGCATTTGCAAATCGTCCGGTAACCCTTGAAATAGGTATGCTGACGCCGAACTATCCTTCTTTACATCAATCTCTTTTGATGTACTTACTCCTTCTACTAAATCCCATACTCCATTTGCCAATAATATCTTTTTCATTCTTAATGCCCATAATGTATAATTTGTATTGTTTAAAACGGGGCATTGATATGATGGTAACGATGTGGTGAAAACAATTCTGTTTTCATTTTTATCTCCCGTCATATCCTTCGATTTATTTTTCTTCTAAAACCAATATACTTCTAATAATAGTCGATCTTAAATTCTTCTTTCTAACCCACAATAGTAATATGCAACTTCTAAAACCAATATAATCTTAATACTTCTAAACTTTCTGCCTAATCACAATAATTCTTAACACTTCTAACCTTTTCTAATGCGAATTGTAAAAGGCAAAATTCTAATATTGAATCTATTCTAATAAAAAAACAAATGCAAAATAAAACCTGTTAATGGGCNCAAAAGTAGTTATGAATCTTTACATGAATGGTGATTATTATCTATTCATTAAGACCATAAAAGAAAATGTTGCATATAAAATTGATGAAGCCACAAATTTAACAAAAGTATAGATCACATATTAGACGGAAAACTAAGTTAGAACTATAGCAAATGACCCATTTCATATTTAAAGTCAAAATGAACATCTTTTATTGCAAGTTATTGGAAAATTTGCAATGAATATCATTATGATCATTTGTCAATTTCATAAGCACTCTCACACACCACACCAATCCAAACACCGCTGTGAAAGACCCCAAACTTTTGAAACTGAACCCAAAAACCCTTATGAAAGACCCCAAATTAAATTTGAATCTAAACACCCCTATGACAAAACAAAATTAAATCTAAATCCAAACACCCCTATGACAAAACAAAAATTAAATCTAAATCAAACACCCCTGTGACAGACACAAATTTAAAAACTGAATCCAAATACCCTTTCATCATAGTCATTAGTCATAAAATCAAAAACTAAAACTGACTCCAAGCATAACAATTACTCTCATGTAATCATCGTAATCTTCAGTAATAAATCTTGGAAAGTTTTATTGTAGCCTAAGATTTCAGTTAAGTTTAGAATACTTTGTTGGGAAGATATATTAAAATTTCAAGGGCTAACCTTGCTAGTCTCCGGCATTTGATTAGAAAATCGTCTTTTCATCTCTTTGGAACAACATCTTCTTCTTGTTGTTGTAGTGGTGGCTACCCCCTGTGTGCACCGGTAGTTCATTTAATAAAAGTCAAATCTAACACGTAACCAAAGGTTATTTTTCTATTAAACAAATATACATGAATCTAATTAATATAATTGGTACTTGGTAACACAAACACAAAAGTTCTACCATTTAACGTACAAATTCAAATCCTTATCAAAAAAAAAAGTAATATACTCAACAGTAACATGTAACTCGAAGTTGCATAAAATTAAGAAGCGCAAGGTTGAAGTTTCATTCTATCTTACAACTATCGTTCGGAACAAATTACTAGTAAACATCAGTATCTGGTAAATTTAATGATCAAAGACAAAAGAGAGTTTGTCGTTGATGTAACTGCTAGAAGCTATGCTTAACACATCATGTAAAGGTTATAATTCAACACCGCTGCAACCATATATCCATATTTTAACATAAAGTTTTAATTGACAGCTATGTCAAAAGGACTCTGTCTATACAAATTATCTTGAAATCTTAAGTCTTAAGTCTATCAAATCAAGTTTCATGCAAGTAATAATTAATGTGGTTTCTAAAGGTATCATGGGAAGAAAATCATTATAAAGGCTCACAAACTTTTCTGTTAATTTGTTATTTATTAATAAAATTATGGCCTTTAGTTTTTTGGCATGTTCAATAGCAGTTTCATGGGCATTCCAAATAGACCAATAAGATGCACATAATATAGTGCCGACAACCATGAGCTACAAAAACACCTCAGCAACATCAACCAGTGGGTGTTTTGGAGAGTATAGCTGCACATAAACTGAGAACAAAGCAATCTTCAAAAGGAGAAAAGACCTGAAAAGAGCATATACAAAGATAAGTGCACATCTTCAGTTAAAAAATTTTAGAGAAAGGAACACACGCAGCGATACCAATATTATGTGTCACTCACCTCATTCTGGATACTCTATCAAGCTTGCACCAGCATCTTGTGGAAGCATGACTGCAGGGATGCCAATATCTACATCAGAGTCATGTGCGATCTACATAAATGTTCTTATTTAGAATTAAATGCATATCAATTACTAATATAAACAGTTATAATTAAGACAGTCCTAAACACCTCTAAATTGCGACCACTTTAAGTTTACACCAAACACATCTACATTACCAATAGAGAATCAAACAGCTACTACATATGAAACAGCTACTACATATGAATAAATGCATCAAATCATAATTCAAAATAAATCTATGTCGATTCAACAGAATCAAGAAAAGTGGTTTTTAATAAGTTAATGCCTACTATTCTATTAATACGTTATATATTAACAATTATAGAAGGCCATCCAATTTTAATTATTTGTTCTAAATTATTTATGAATGTGATTTATAATGAATGAGATAATATTATTCAAATCCATTGAATCTCGTCAATCTTTCAATATCATAAATAAAAACTGATTTACATACACAATGGATACAAATAAGATGAACACCATCGGAACCCTGGATTCGGATCATCTTCGGAATGTTCTTTGTGATTGACAATGTTGTGTGAGATCGAGAAAGAGAGGTTGGGATTGCAGGGTTTTGCTTTCGGTTTTGTTATGCGAGAATGAAGATGGTATAAGACTCCGTTCTTTTTTTAATTTACAGTCTAGTCTAAAAGTATGGAAGAAAGGCCTTCGAGTACATGTGTTTTTTTAACTTTTTTCTACATATATAGAACGAAAATCATTTATTTTTAGTCAAATTAGGAAACATTTAATCTTTTCAATTAAATATCTCTAAAAATAAAATAATTAATAAATCAATTATTACTCAAAAAGGAAAGGTTTGATTTTTTTGAAATACAAAAGTCCCCGTTTGGGGTTTGTTTTATTATATACTCCGTAGCAGATAAGTTAATTATCTTCTTTTTCTCTTTACATGTATTTATTTATTTATTTATTATTATTTTTTTGAACAACGAGTTAATACAATACTATAGTAGTGATTCGATTCCACAGTACTTACCCCATAAGATAGTCCCTGCCAGCCTCGAAACGACGCATCTATAGGGCAGAACCCACACAGATCCCACCCAGGACGAAAACCCTCAACGGAGAGACTTGAACCCGAGACCTCTCGCATGTGGTAACACCTCCTGCTAAGGCACCTTAAGGAGACCTTGGTGGCCAACTGAGCTAGCCCAGTTGCTTTTACATGTATCTACTGTTTTAACAGACAAAAACTTTCAAAATAAGAAATCCTAAACACCCCCATGAATGTAGGGATAAATGGCTTCAAGGGTTTGATTATCTTGAGTTCCTAAACTTAAATATGAATTCGTGGTTATTGTTTTCTGTTTCATACCAATTGCAAATGGGCATGTTGGTAATTATGTACTGCATTGATTTGCTTTCCGAGAATTCAGTTATGTGTGATTCATAAAGTAGGTTCTCCAATGTATGAAGGGTAAGTGAGCTTTGGTGGGCAGTGTATGAAGATAGGAATATTGATGAATGAAAGATGAACCTACTTGGTCCTATCTATACACTGCCAAGGAGGTAATGGTGGTACTCACTGTAAGGAGTGTGTTCCCAGTTGTGTGAGGCCCTTGTTGTAAATGGAAATGTATCACAGCTGGTATAGCCCTTACTAGTGGAGAGGTTATGGGTGCCTAGCGATGCCAATCCCTTTTCTACCTTGCTTATTGTGGTGGCAGGTTGAATGAGCAAGGTTGAAAGAGGTTGGAAATGTAGCTAGATGGTATAGTGCTTCATAATAAGGTGAATCTATAAGATGGTATTTGATATGAGTGCTTGTATGTTTTAAATAGTATTCTGCTGTATTAGAAAGTTTGTATTGTCTGATATTGGACAATACTGATATTGGACAATATTGATAGTTCTTTATCTGATTGTTTTGATGTCGTGTTATTGGGTTTTGTCCAAAACAGGCTAGTATGCTTTACAAGCACTGTACAATATTTTGGAGATAGATAAAATATTTCACCTTGCGCTAAAAAAAACTTACGATATAACTGGAATCAGTAAGTAAACGGAAGAATGGTTAAGCCGATCAAGTTTGCGAATTTGATAAATAATTGACCCTTCGTACGAGAACTTATTGGGTCATAAGGTCATATCTATAGACCTTAGCGTAGAAATGGGCTTAAACTAGGATGTTGATTCGTTTATGGCTATATGAGATTGATGTACCTTGAATTATATTCTTGGCGTGAGTTCACTCGAGTCAAGACCGTGTCTCACACACACACACACACACGACGATACCAAACATTATTAAATGATTTTCACAAGATGATGTTGGAAAAAAGAAATGGAATAACCTCGGGGATAGAAATATTGATTTGAAATTATTCTGAGAACAAGTCTATATGGTTAGGTTGCCAAGTCCGTAGTTGTTGTAACTCGTTAGCTGCTGTCTTGCTTGCTCATGTTTGAATTGCTGTGTTAATCTACTCCTGATATATTTTGTGATTGTACTTTGCTGGAATCAAGGTGAGTTCATGACCCCCTACCTTTAAACTGTTTTTATAACTATTTTGGGAGAGAGTACATGCTTGTTTTAACTAAACTTATTGATTGTTTACATTGGATTTGTGAAATGTGTGAAATGTGTGTTTAAGAACTGATTGATTTATTGAAATAAGTGATTTGACTATTGAAAGCTTTATGTGCTTGTTTGAGGAGAATGTGAGTTTATAGCCCCGCTTTTACTCTTACTTTTACCGTGTTTTAAACTTGGGGTGAGAAAACATGCAACTATTTTTTGGACCTGCAACTATTTTTGATTTGCTATTGTGTTGACTAGTAAAGGCAAGATAGTGCATAGATGTTGACTTAGACTAGGGTAGCAATACATGTGCCTAGCTAAGAATAGATATCTACTTCCGACCTAGACCAGAGAGTAATGGTATCTGGCTAGCTTCGCTTAGGGGCTGATATGTGCCATTTTGCACATATCTTTTCGTCCAATTTTCGAGTCAAAACAACCAAAAACACTTAAAAATGATCAAATATTGTCACAAATACCCTTGGAGTGTGTTTTTGCGTGTTTCAGGTAAAAAGGATTGAAAGCAGATGAAAAACAAGCAACATATGAAGAATTGGCAAAATCAGTCCCTGTACTTTCTGAAATTGGCAGATTTGGTCCCTGGTGGAATATTTTGGAGGAAAAAGTCAACATTGGTCCCCGGAAAGTCACAAGTTGTCAATTTTGATCCTTTGATTATAGTTTGGAAGATTGGCAGTTCTAGTCCCTTGAAATTCAGAAAATACCATTTTTGTCCCTGGGCTTACTACTAAACTAAACCTAAAACCTAACTAAACAAACTAACCCAACCCTTTTTATCCCATGGGCCCAACCAGCCCAACACCACAAACCCAGTCAACCAAAGTCAAAAACAAAACAATAAAAGACGGGGTCAAAATGAGTCAAACCTTTCCCTTGTCTTCCTCCCTCCCTTTACCCTGTATGTAAACCACCAACACCCACCATCACCACAGATACACTCAAACTTTCTAAAAAGCACCACCCACACCATTCCCCATCCCACTAAACCTCACATATCCCTACCTAACCCCTTATATCTACGTTGTCAGTCCAATTCTCACACCATAAACTTTCCCGCCAAAACTAAATCAAGGGACATGATCATCTTTACTTTAATTGAACGAGTGGGATCATCTCAAGGAAGCACAAGGAGTGCTTTTGCACTGTTTTCTCTCACAGAACAAACACAAGGAGCAAAGGAACCCTACTTAGCAATTTTTAGTATAAATAGAAGTCAATTGTAAGCCTTGAAGGCCATGTAGGTTTTTAGTTTAGTTCCAGTTTAAATTATAATGTTTTTCTCAAGTTTAATTTAAGTTTCAGTTTCCATTTCAATATCTATTTAACATTTCAGTTTTAATCTTGATTTAAGAATTTTGCAAAAAGCTTTATTGTTTCAGTTTATAAGTTCTCCTAAGTTTAATTATAACTTAAATTTAGTACTATCACTTCACTTCTAGTTGAATTTGGTTGAAATTGCCATGGTCATTGAAAGTCAACGAGGCAGAACATGGTGGTGTATGGTAGTTTATGGTACTGAGGTGGTTATTAAGCCTATTAAAAGATAGGCTTGGGTTGTAAGATCTCCCTATTACAGTTAGGGAACAAGTCTTGTAAGCCTCATTTTTATATTTTCAAGTTTCAATCTAATTTTCATTATTAGTAGTATAGATCTGATTTAGTTAGTTTATTTCTGTTACTTTGGCTTATTTGCATCTATTTTCAGCTTATATTAGTATTCCTAATCATTTGGGAGTTAGTCTCGTCATATCTCACATAATAATTTTTGAATTCTGTCTTTTTTTTTTGGGTAAAGGGGAGTAATCCTGCACCCTGGTAAATATATTAACCAAAAAACTTTTAAGTACAATGGATATGGGTGGACTCCCACATCTCAGCCCGTTACATAGGCTAAAAGCTTACATAACAAGATACTTCCTAATTTCTAAAAACTAGAAATCAAACCACAACTCAATGATAACATAAGAACAACGAAATGAATTACTTCCTAGGGCCTTGAAGCTTGGTACCATACATGGCATTAAAAGCATCCAAATTACCGGGAAGATCATACACCTGGTTCGCATAATCATCATAGTCATCATAATCTTGTTCAAACTCTTGCCCCCCACCAAAAAGATTAGCAGATCAAATGGGTTGGCAACCTCGTTTTCAGAATCAGACACCATAATTTCTCCCACCTTTGAAAATGGGTTTCCCCTCTTAGTGGCAGAGGTCGACGGGATAGGATGACCATCATCATCCACAAGAGTTGCTCTACCATCAATAAGTAGCTTTTCAAGCTTACCAATTTTCTCAACAATAGGAGTAGAACCCTTACTCAACTCGTCCTCATTAACTTCCATAGTATTACCTGTCTTATTAGACTTATCCGCATATATTAAGGGCATCAAATTGATTAGATGTAGAAATCTTCGTGCCACTCGTACTAGGCACATCAGAAGTCCTCTTCTTAGTGCCATCCACCTTCTTAGGTTCAGTTGGAGTCTTCTTGGGTTGATACTGAAACTGCTTACCCACAACTGGTTTAGTAAACCCTCTATTACCCTGAGTTGTAGAACCACCTTGCTTACCTTTCTTTCTATTATTGACAGTCATGAAACCATCATTAACAGACTTAGTAGATTGAACTGGAGGTGCAACGACTTTAGGACAATCACTCAGAGTATGACCAAAGATCTTACAGTTATCACACCGAGGTGGTTTCCATTCGTACTCAACCCGAATCTTCTCAATAGTCGAACCCGAACCATCAAGTAATGGTATCTCAACAGTGAGGCTATCCCGCAACACCTCATCCGACTTCACTTCTATCATGCATCTAGCAAAACTACTACGGCCCCACGATTCCTTGCACATTTGGCTTGTAAAAGCATCTAACCTTTTGGGCGTGCCAATCAGTGTGGCTAGAAGACTGAGGCCATCATCAGAAAACATAGCAAGGGGAACATCATGGAACTTGACCCACACCGGGATGTTAGTCAAATCCTCTTTAAGTAGATTTGTGTTCAAATTCCATGGTTTGAGAATAATAGGAACATTTCTGATCAACCAAGGACCGTTTTCAAGCACATCATCAACACCTTTCTTCGAAGTGAACTTAAAGAAGAAGAACCCCTTTGCATTCATCATTACCTTTTGCACACCAAACTTTGCCCATGCATTGCGTACATAGTAATCAACAACAGGAAACGCAAGGCGTTGACCAAGGAAGTATCCGTAGAGAGTGTTCTCAAACCTCGTGTTCACCTCTTCCACTACTTTTATTGGAACTGAAAGGTCAACATCATCCTTCTTTTTGCTACATTCCAACCTCCGAAAATTAGATGCGTCTTTCTTAGTACCACTACACTAGAAGTAGCCCCCGCGTAAGTAACCGACTTCACTCCAGTACCACTAGCAGTATCAACCTTGGCAGCATTCACATTAGTACCACTACAACTCGAAGGAGGATTATTAGCATCAATATCACATTGAATTTTATGCATAGCCTCATCAAAATTCCTATGCGCATTAGCAAGCAATTGCTCCACATTAGGCTGTGTCACAGCATCACCTAGGGAAGCAACCGATCCACCCAAATGTTTTTCCTATTCCGTCCTCTCTCCATCCCCACCAGACACAACATCAACATTCGTGTTTCTTTCACCAGCACCAGAATCATTCGTACCATGATTCCTAGGCTGATACTCATCAGCGTTTCCAGCGTTACGAGCATTCAATGCATCACCATCAACATTAGCAATATTATTAGCATCTTTGGACACATTCGTGTTGTTTAAGAAACCTTTATTCATCTCTCTAAACCCTCACGCAGCAAACCAATAAAGACAACCAAGAAGAGAAAACCCTAACTTGATTAGTTAGGGTTTACAACGAATTGTACCGCAGAATCAACCTCCAACCATTGGATCGATTAAGAATTGAATCGATTAGCAATAAATCTGGAAAAACGAAACCCTAACAATATAACAAAACCGATTTGGAAGACCCTGAATCGATTTGAATTCTGTCCATAAAGGGGTGTTTAGAATTGCTTGGATATGTATGTTATTGTTGCTATTAGGAGTTAGGCTTTGTTGATTTATTGTCCTGAGGCTTATATCAGTTAAAATCAGGTTTTGTTTTGGTCATTTGCACAAGAAAAGTCAAAAATCACTTTGATTATAACCTACTGATTGCTGATATACATTTGGAAGGGAACAATCCTCATTGTGGTTCTAATCTTGTTAAAGTTGCTAAGAACTACTCTTATTTTATCATAATATATCATCCTCAGTAAGATTTGGCCAAACAAACTTCACCAAAGTCAAATGTTGCTCAAAAATTTTGAAAGTCAAAAGTGGCATACTCAGTTTTGGGACAGATTTCAAAAGAGAATATGGGATTCATTTGTTGATGAAATTTAATAAAGTTTGTTGATTTTGGATCATTTCCAGCTTGTGCAACTAAATCAAAAAGTAATTTTCCATTTAGAATCCATTTGCCCTTTTTAATATGTGTCTAAAGTGCCTCATTTTGCATGTTTCTGCCCAGCACCCAGCAGACCCAGTTTGACCCGTTTTTCACTGGACCATAACTTGGTCATTTCTTGAGGATTTTCTTTGATTCTTGTTGATTTGAATAGCCACTTAGGTTGTTTGTATGTGTGTGCATTTTGTTTGCTCTTTAGTGCTTATTTCCCTAGCTTATTTAGTCCCTAAAGTTGCTCCTTGGCAACTGTTGCTCCTTGGCAACTGTTGCTCCTTGGCAACTGTTGCTCCTTGGCAACTGTTGCTCCTTGGCAACTGTTGCTCCTTGGCAACTGTTGCTCCTTGGCAACTGTTGCTCCTTGGCAACTGTTGCTCCTTGGCAACTGTTGCTCCTTGGCAACTGTTGCTCCTTGGCAACTGTTGCTCCTTGGCAACTGTTGCTCCTTGGCAACTGTTGCTCCTTGGCAACTGTTGCTCCTTGGCAACTGTTGCTCCTTGGCAACTGTTGCTGCTATTATACTCAGTTTATACTGTGTTGATACAAAAGTTGGGCGTTCCTTGTTTAGGTTCCTGTTCTCGTATCAATTAGATCTTAATGCTTGGAGACCTGCGCACTAAGAAAGCAACAAACACCGTTAAGCTTATCGAGGGATTGTTTCCCCCGATTATCCTCCGGCGTGAGAGTAAGTAATCGATTTAGGGTTGTGAAGAGTTTAGGGGTTGTAAGTCGTACCTTTGTGAGAGCTATGATGCCCTCTATATATAGACACGAAATCCTTGTTGGTTTCGTGTTCCCCAATCTTCGGTGTATCCCGCGTATCACGGGTATTTGATATACACTCCATAATTAGGAGATATCCTTATCAAATCTTTAAATAATTATTGGGCTTGGGCCTTGTGAGCCCAAACCGTCTAACTGGTAGTCCATTTATTGTTATGGCGGCCCACGCGTGGTGGGCTTAAATGTTAGTAATGTTTACTAATCGGGTTCGTGTCCAGAGTGTGGACTATACGTCATCATGTCCCCCCAGTCTAGTATGCGCATGATAAAACCTGCGGATGCTAGACTAATATCCATAGCCAAATTATTCCCAACGCGTACGCGGGAAACTTCGAATTTAAACCGCCAAAAAACACACGTAGGATGTATCTAGTCCAAAAAAGTGCATTTTAGGTACCTCGGTAAATGGGGAGGCTATCCACGTGTCCTGTACCGTTTCATTTCCCAGCCACACGATTCGAGTTAGTGGGTTACACGTATCATGCATCTGTGGTGAGTGGAATACTATATAACCACCCTCCGTTTTTTACTGTGATTATCACAGTAAAAAGCGTTTCTCTCCATTTTCAAAAGCTCCCCAACTTGTTTCCAAACAACCTTCGAAATATTAGGTAATCAGCGCGTGCGCCTACTATTTAGAAAGAATGGTTATTCAGTTACACGATTGTCACTCCGATATGTCTGAGGATGAGCTAACACAATTCACCTCGGACTATTATATTCCATTGGTCGTGCACCCAGAGGTGCCCGATTCCAATGATACCATTGCGGACTTCCCCTTTGGGAAGGTTGGGGTGTACACGCGCTTTTTCGAGTATGCAAATCAGCGCGTACCCATATCCGTCTTCCTGAGTGATATACTCAACTTCTACCATCTCCACATCTCCCAGTTGCACTGTCTTGGCGCTGCCAAGATATCCAACTTCGAGATTAATTGTCGCTTGTTAGCGATTCCTCCCACCGTCCATTTATTCCGCGTGTTTTATCAAACGACGTGGTTAAATGGGTGGGTCACCTTTGCGAAGCGCAAAGGTGAACTTCAGTGCTACACAGATAAGGTGGACTCTCTGCGCCACTGGCAGGAGAAGTTCTTCTGGGTGGATTCCGTCGTCTTCCCCTTCAACTTCGAGATTTATACTCGGAACTCTTTACCGAGGGATGAGCGCCCCCAGGCTGGATGGTATAGAAAGGATCACGCGGCTATCATTGATGAGAACCGCATCCCCATCAACTCGTATCTAGAAGAGTTCCTGGTGCACATGGGCATCAGTCGAAACTACTTCGAGCCTGCGACGGAGGTGCCGACGTTTTTGGCTGCGGATGGTTTTGGTGGGTGATCATCCTTCATACTTACTGTCATTATTAGCATAAGTCTTTATTCATTTTCCATAAGTTATGTAACATTTTTTTTTCTTGCGCAGAGATGGATCTTTTCGGTGTCGTGCAGCTGGAGAAGCCACGATCTGTGGCAGTGGGAGTGCGCCCCTTGAGGGAGGGTGAGACGCCTATATTGGCCGCGACTGCAGGGCGCGTCGTGGATTTGGCTGTTCAAGAGCCTAAGGGCTCCCCTTATGTGGTGGTAGCCACACCGGTGCAGGGTGTGGCTCCTTCTGTGGAGCAGGGACCAGATGTCGCGCAACCTCCTCCCAATTCTGCGAACATTGTGTGGATCACCCTGGATGATTCTTGGGAGGAGGAAGAGCAGAGCCACCCATTGATGCGCAAGAGAGCATCTGGTGATTATGGTGAAGGTCCTTCCAAGAGGCCGCGTGCTGAGGCTGAGGAAGGTGCCTCTTTCACAGATGCGCATATGGAGTAAGTACCCTTAGGATATTTATACACTTCTATCAGTCGTATATATTTCCTAACTTTGTTTCTTTGTTTCTGTAGTGTGGATGCTGAGAAGTCTGAAGAAGGCCCGTCCACATCTGAGGTGGAGAAGGAAGTAGCTGCATCTCCTCCCCCATGTAAGTATTTTGGATCATATACTTAGGGTTTTGTGTATGCTTTTCTATTTTCATACGCTGATGCTTGTACCTAATCCTTTGTGCAGTGAACAGCAGATGGAGGATGCTGGTGCACAAGATGGGAGTGCGTCGCCCAAGGTGAGTCCCTTTCTGGATGAGGGGACTACTGGAGGGATGTCTGCGCCACTCCTGATGGAGGAGTTGGCTGTGGCTGCTGGTCGCCAGACTGAGTTAGTTGCTCAGCTCAAGGCGCAATATGCTGTTGAACACAGCATCCTGGCTCAGAAGGACGAGTAGATTGCGCAGCTGAGAGCGCAGTTGGCCGATGCGCGGGCAGATGTAGAGTCCACAACTGCCTATGCCAGGAAAGTTGCTGATGAGAGGCTGTTGATGATGGTGGAGTTGGAGCGTGAGCGTGCTGCCGCAGATCGACACATGATTAATTCCTTGTGGGCGTTGAAGTACTTGCAAGAAAACAGAAGCAAGCATTTCGCCAATCTTGAAGAGTTCCGCAGTGTTGTAGAGACTGCGCTGAAGAGGCAGGAGGAGAAGCTGTGGAAGCTCAGCATTGAGTACGATGAGGAGTTGTATCCTCATATGGTCCAATCTGTAGCTGAGCGCAGGTAACTTTATCACTTTTTATTTCCTGCTTATATGTGTATACTTGTTTACCATACTAACACTTGTGTTATTTTGTAGGTGGTTGATCAGTCATGGTCTTCGCCTGGCCGCCATGTGCACACTAGAGTCTCCGGAGGTCACCACGGCCTTTGGAAAGGTGGTGGAGTGCGCTGTTGTGCACGGCAAGACCATGGCCGCCGACAAGCTGGACGAGGCCAAGCTGTTGACTGTGCCGCTTGCTGAAGTCCCTAGCTATAAGGCGAGTGCCCATGCTGAGCTCCTTGCTGCCATGGAAGAGCTGAAGAAGCTCGAGCTTCCCCATATCGCGCGTTTGGAGTGTGATCAGGATCAACCAATCAACGTGATCATGGCGGGACTCACTCTTCCAAGGCATCTGCAGGATGATGCTGACCAGCAGTTAGACTTCTACCTGAAGCCTGACGTGGCGCAGTTGAAGGTACCTATCTTTGCTCAACCGTGTGATATTCTTAATCCCTTCCTTGTGGAGAAAGAGATATGTTTGCAGAGGTCTTTAACTGCTCACGCATCCAGGGTTGCCAAGAAGAAAGGTGTAAAAGGGAAGGCTATTTTGTGCGGCCTCGGCGCTGCTCATCTTCCTAGGTCGGATGGTGTGCTCGTCATAGTGGCCACCGTTTCCCTCAGCGATGCTGAGTTGGTGAAAAGACTTAGTGATGCTAAGGAAGCAGCTTTTTGTGGGAGCTCCAGCCAGCTAAGGCGTACTCATAGCTTCTAGGCTTTTTGTACTTAGCTTTTAGTTTGTTTGAACAGATTTTGTATAAACTTGTTGTATATATAAAAAGTTCTTTTGTACTTAGCGTTTTTATGTTTCCCAAGTACTTATGCTTTTGAACTCGTTGTTCTCTTGTGGATATTTGAGCGCAGTTCGTACATAACTCATGTATCGTTGTATTTAAGATATCTTTAAGTATCCAAGCGTGCTCAAAAAATCCTCTATGGATTTTTCAAAGTAAAGACCATATTCGTGTATGGAATTTTTAACTTAGTGAAAAGAAATCATAGTCGTCTATGAATTTTTATAAGTTTACTTGTCGTATTGTGAATTTTATTTTATGGAATCAAGAGTCTCGATTTCCTAAGTTGTTAAACGCGCACAGTGTGCAATATTGCGCATCCATCGTGGGGTGCGCAAGGAACTTGCGCCAACGTCTTGAGTGTCCATGTTGGGCCGTAGCCTGTTTTAAAGATAGCATCGCTGTAGCTGTAGCTCGTTCCACGTTTGCTGTAGCTCGTGGCCATTCTTATCGCGCAGCTTGTACGCTCCGTTTCCAAGTGCTTCAATGACCTCGTAAGGTCCTTCCCACTTTGGTCCTAGCTTTCCAGTGTCTTCTGCGCGGCTTGAGTCGTTTTCGCGGTATACGAAATCGCCTGGTCGGAATGAAGTGCTGCGTACTTTAGCGTCATAGTATCCTTTCATTCTTGATTTGGCTTTCTCTTCCCATATCGCTGCGCGTTCACATCGCTCTTCCAATAGATCTAAATCTATGCGCCGCTCATCATTATTGGTAGCAGTGTTAACTNAGTGTCATAGTATCCTTTCATTCTTGATTTGGCTTTCTCTTCCCATATCGCTGCGCGTTCACATCGCTCTTCCAATAGATCTAAATCTATGCACCGCTCATCATTATTGGTAGCAGTGTTAACTTCCGCAGTACGGATAGTTGGCATTCCAATTTCAGCTGGTATTACAGCTTCTGTCCCATAGATCAAAGAGAAGGGAGTGTCTCCGTTGCTAACCTTGATGGTTGTTCGGTGTGCCTAAAGAACATGTGACAGTTCTTCTACCCATCTTCCTTTGTGTCTGTCTAGGCACGCTTTGATTCCTTCACCCAGACTACGGTTAGCGCGCTCGACCAGACCATTGGTTTGCGGGTGGGTTACTGACGCAAAGTGTTGCTTGATGTTCAGTTGTTCGCACCAGTCTTTAAATGGATTATCACGGAATTGTTTTCCATTGTCTGAGATAATTTCACCAGGTAATCCAAAGCGACATACTATGTTGTCCCATACGAATCGTTTTACTTGGTTACCTGTTACGGTCGCTACTGCCTTTGCCTCGATCCACTTAGTAAAGTAGTCTATTGCCACAATAAGGAATTTCAATCCACATGCGGCAATGGGGAAAGGTCCAGCGATGTCAATACCCCACTTATAGAATGGCCATGGTGATGTGATGGGTGTTAGCTGATGCTGTGGTCGGCGCGGAATGGGTCTGTGGACATGGCAATCACTTCACTTCCACACCATGTCTCGCGCATCACGGTGCATAGTTGGCCAATAGTATCCGGACCTTAGGGCTCGCGCTACAATGGATCGTGGTCCTGAATGCATACTTCATGAGCCCGCATGGATTTCTCGAAGTACATAATCTGCCTGGAGAGGTCCAACGCCTAAGCCATGGTTGCAAGAATGAGCGCCTATATAAGACGTCATCTCTAAGCTCGAATCGTTGAGCTGTGCGCCGGATTCTTCGAGCTTCCTTCTGTTCTTGGGGGAGTATGCCCTTGCTGATGAAGTCCACTATTGGTGTCATCCACGTAGGGCATTCTTCTTCTATCACCGTAGATACTTCCATCTCGGAGATCGATTTGTCTTTTAAGATTTCCACCAATACCTGTTTTGACAGATGGGCAAAGCTTGTAGACGCAATCTTGCTTAGCGCGTCTGCTTTCTTGTTTTCCCCTCTAGGAACTTGTTTGATAGTAAACCTGTCAAATCCTTGGATTAAGGATTTTGTTTTTTCGAAGTATTGGATCATGTTATCTTCTTTAGCCTCGTATTCGCCTGACACCTGGTTGGCCACCAATCAAAAATCTACGTTTGCTTCTAGGTTGCGTACACCCATTCGTGTTGCAATGCGTAGTCCTGCGATTAGGGCTTCATATTCCGCCTCGTTGTTCGTTACGGTGAATTCAAAGCGCAAGGCATATGTGAATTCCATTCCTTCTGGGTTAGTAAGGATAAGGCCCGCGCCTGAACCGTCTACGCGTGAGGATCCGTCTGTGAAAAGGATCCACGGTTCTTGTAATTCCGCCTTGGGGGGTTGAGGTACATCATCGCTGTCTGGCTTTTCGATGTGAAGTCTGCGAGTATCTGCCCCTTGACTGCAGTGCGTGGTCTATAGGAGATGTTATGCTCACCTAGCAGTACACTCCACTTCTGCAATCGTCCAGACGCATCGGGTTTGGAGATGACTTGCTTGATGGGTTGGTCTGTGTTCATGTTATCACCAAGAATCACTATTCAGGAGGTCGGGGATGCTCGAAATAAAGGTTAAACATGGTAAAATTAGATTAAAGAATTGGGGAAGGTGTGTGTGTTTTTCTTGAGAGAGAAAGGGAAAACCACACACACCTCCTTATTACAATGAACATCCACCTCTCCTAGTTGCCACTAGGAGAGTATTTATACTACAAGTCACATAAACTATGTCCTAATGACAGAACAAGTCCTTGTGCTTTGCTACTATTGCAATTTCCACATATAACATTATTTTCAAGGCTAACAATCTCTCCCCAAAGTAATGTTATATGGGAATTGCTTACAATGTTCCCTACAAGCACAATTAAGTAAAACACAATACAAAACATAAGTACAGCAGCTCCGAGAGTGGTCTTCAAGCACCATAGCTTCACTTATCCATCTGAGTCTTCTCAGCTGCCATCACTTTGACTTGTAGAGGAACAATGTGAGCGAATCTAATTAGGGATTAACATTGACCATTACAATACACTCTCCCCTACTTAGTGCTCTCCCCCAAACTGACAACATCTCTGATGAATGCCCTAACTCTGAAGAAGTCTTTTATGATAAACACATGCGAACCGTCTTTAGTCTTCAAACATGCAGCGGAATATGTAAAACGACTGTAGACTCGACCTTCTTCAAGATTTTCTGTTCGGGGGTACAACGTATCAACATCTTCATCTTTACCAAATGCATTCCAGCTATCTTATAACTAGCCCATAACGTACACATGTAATCAACAAAGGTAGAAACGGTTAAGCCTGGTCACATGGACCTTTAGTACTTCATAAAGTACATATTTAGTACACATTTCTCTCCCCTGATGATTGCGATCTCATCGAAATCAGCATACCAATGTGTATATGTAGTTGTAACCGGAAGCACCTTTAGCATAGACCATAATCAGCACGTGTGAAGATGTCAATAATCCCAATCTACTAACGATACCATTTGAAATTGTCTAACTCTTTATCAACCTCTGAATCAACAACGACGGCTATTTCCATTAACCTCATGCAGGAAAACTCAATATGAAACTTGAGAATGAAGTAAGATTCCCCAGACTTGTGACTTAAGCTTGTGGTTCTTGTAGTGACTAAGAGCGGTGTAGAGAGTTCGTACTCCGTCGAATCCCTAAGTACTCAATACTCCTCAACCAACCAACCATCAAGTATGAGACATAATCACCTCTTGATTATCCACAACTACGTGTGACACTGAGTACTACAACGTAACTCCTTTAAGTGATAGTTAACTAGGTCTTCGTCCGTCCACCCCTTCACCTATGAAAACTAGATAAACCAAGTCGTCATCACCATTAACGTAACTCCTAGGTTAACATATGTATGTGCCCAACAAGTATCTTCGAAAGTCATGCATCCACCCACCCCTAGACTTTGAGATAAATAAGTACGCATCCGTAAGACTTCACTTCAACCCCAAGCAAAAAATAAAGAATTCTCCTCGTAGTCACAAACTTCTGATATTAGACATCGTCATTGTATTATGATTCTTGATCAGGATCTTTTTAAGCAAAACGTGGTGTGATTTGAGATGTGATATATTGGTATTTATGTAATGAAACAAATAAATGAATCATGCTCTGTATAAGGTCTACCAATGATATCATGTAGTGGGTGAGGTGATATATTGGTATTTATGTAATGAAACAAGTTAATGAATCATGTTCTGTATAAAGTCTACCAATGATATCAATGTATTGGGTAAGGTGATATTAGGGTTTAGGTTTAGGTTGTAAGGTTGTGATATGCCCTAATTCTGTATATAGCCCCTGTTCCGCGGATCGAACTCCGCGGTGATTAGGGTTAGAAAACTAAGGTTTTGTATGTTATGTTTGCAACGAAACCTTGTGAAACTCTAAAGAATTTCATTCCTTGAAGCTTGGTAAAAAAAACCCTTGTATTTCTGAAATATCACCCCTTAAAAATTTTGGCAGAGTTTCGTTTAGGTAAGTTCAAGTGAAGACCTTACTCGATGAACGATAAGGTTGAACTAGCCTAACTCGGCAAAACATACTCGATACGAAACATGAAACTCGTACTCGAAATTAAAAAAAACCCATACTACTCGCAACATTGACCTTACTCGCAATATGTGACTCCATACTCGCAAGATTTGGTCATACTCGCAAAACAAAGTATTCCATACTCGCAAGAAACCCATGACCATACTCGCAAGAATGTTTTTCATACTCGCAAGGAAACTTACCATACTCGCAAAAAAATTCCCTATCTCGCAAGATGTCAGCCCCATACTCGCGAAAAGACTAGCCCTTACTCGCTAGAAATTTTGCATACTTGCAATAACCTAATCCATACTCACAAGAAAGCAGCTAGAGTCTTCGTACTCGCAAAACCCTAAAATGTGATACTCGCTGAAGAACAAAAACGACCCAAAAACATTTGAGAAGCCACAAAACATCATGAATCAGCCCTAGTAATCACGATTATCACCATAACAACCCAAAAACCTAACCCACGAAACACTAGCAGCCTAGACGCAATAGTTTGGATGAAACCCTAGATTTGTTGTGGCGCAAAAACCCTCGACCCGGCACCAAACAAATCAACGATTCACCAAACCAATCGAATAGCTACCTAAAACACCCAAATACACCACGAATCGCCCCTGGTTAGCTCTGATACCACTTGTTGAGACCAAAAAATCACTATTCAGGAGGTCGGGGATGCTCGAAATAAAGGTTAAACATGGTAAAATTAGATTAAAGAATTGGGGAAGGTGTGTGTGTTTTTCTAGAGAGAGAAAGGGAAAACCACACACACCTCCTTATTACAATGAACATCCACCTCTCCTAGTTGCCACTAGGAGAGTATTTATACTACAAGTCACATAAACTATGTCCTAATGACCAAACAAGTCCTTGTGCTTTGCTACTATTGCAATTTCCACATATAACATTATTTTCAAGGCTAACAGTTCACCACTATGGGGTGCGCCTGAAAGTATTTGCGCAGTCTTTTGGCTGCAAATAGTAGCGCGAGTACCAACTTTTCCATCGGGCTATAGTTTATCTCCGTCTTCTTAAGCGCTTTGCTTACGAAGAATACAGGTGTTTGTACAGAATTCCTATCCGTCAATAGCACTGCGCTTACTGCTGCATGGGTTGCTGATAAGTACATTATCAACTCTTCCTCTGGTCGAGGTGCGATTAGTTTGGGGAGTGGTGCTATAGTTTGCTTAAGCTGCTGAAATGCTTCCTCCGCTTCGGTAGTCCAGCGAAAGTCTCCCTTTTTTGTACACTTCTTGAGTGTTTTAAAGAGTGGTAGTGATTTGTCCACTGACTTGGATAGGAATCTGTTTAGACTGGCTAGCTTTCCATTCAGTGATTGGACTTCCTTTAACGTGCATGGTTGTAGGAACCCGTATACAACCTAAATCACGACCTTCTTCACCTAAATCTAGAGAGAGAAAGAGAGATGTAGAGAGAGAAAGATGGGAGGATCATGTGTGTGAAATATAAGCTATGTTATTACCAAATGATCAACCAACCTCTCAAATGAGGTTTACAAAACATAATATAGAGCTAGGCATGTTAGCTTTCATGCCTTTACAAGTTTAGCCCTTGTAGTTCTATCTTTCTAATAAACATGAACAAACAACTTTGAAATACTTTCTTACGCAACCTATTTCATAATATTCGACTTTAATGACCGACACTTCATTGAAGATTGCGTGACGTCTTCGTCTTTATCTTTAAACTTCAACATTATTGCTCTTTACGTCTTTAGAAAACATTAGCTAAGTCATTGTTCAACGTTCATCGTTCTTTGTTCCTTCATGCTTTGTGATCTTTACACCATGACTTTTCTTTGTTCTTTGTTGTTGTGGTTGTTCATCTGCCTTATGTCACTACTTCGTCTTTGTAGGTTGATCGCCTTTCCAACATGCTCATACATCTTTAGTCTTTGCCATACGTACATTTGTTCTCGCTGTTCTTTCACATTGATCTTTATCACTTTACTTTGTAGATTCTTCTTTTTGGCGTAGAATCTTTCTTTGACTGTTGCTAACCTTTGATCTTTGTAAGAACTTTCCATTGACGTTGATATGTATGTATGAGCTTGTGGAAACTAGTGTGGTGGTTGTACCTGCATAAAACTTGTTAGTAATAAAGCAACCGGTACTTACAGGTTCGAAATTAGAGATCGTCAACAGCATATTGTGAAGACTTTCTCCAACCCTTACCATGGCCGTTCCTAATCGGATACACTCGAAAGAGCTTACACAGACATACCGAAGTACACCCACGATTAGGTGAGTCGCTGGAGATCACCCCACGACTGTAGACCATTTGAAATCCACCGAAAACACTAAGCGTAACCCACAAGAGATTACCGAAGTGACCTGCTGTCAGGGCTGCTTGATGTTGACTCTGGCAGGAGTTTCCGTTCAATCATTGAGAAGTACATAAGTAAATTCTCTCATAAACGTTCTTCCAGATTGCTAAGATCTGCGTAGGACTCTAAAGTTTACATCTGGCGTCCATTGATGTAGAACAACCAGTGTAATAATATTGTGTGTTCATATGAGATCTTTTGATGAATCTCTTGGCTCAAGACTCAATAAGTGCACATTTAGTCGTCGGAGGAATGGAGCAGAGTACCTCCTTTTCAATATCAACACACTCGGAATGAGTGGTCAATAGATTATGCAGGGTTCTCCGTGAGAATGAAACAAGTATCTTTTGAGAGATACCCGAGTGGCTAGAAGGTTTAAGTGCAGTGCGTCACTGGGTCCATGACGTCTTGTCTTCAATACCGATGTCACCTTAGTAACAATCAGTAGCAAATGAATTGAACCCGGTGTCTGACCTATGGTTGAACATATGGAGGGCTCATTTCTTTTCACCCTTTCTCATTTCATTTCTTTTTAATTCTTCAACCCCTTCTTTCCCTTTCATTCTTTACTCCTTCTTTTAATCATACCTAAGGACTTCTAATTCTATCTATTGGAATTGTCCTTGGGTAGATCCCTCCGGTTCTGGCGGATCATAGGACGGTTTTTCCTAACCTTAGTCACCTTATAACACCATGACTATCCTATTGTTGCCATAAACCTTTTGCTTGAAAATCTCTCAAAGTGTTTATGATCATAAAACACATTTTTGTTAACACATTGAGAGTTTTGCACTTTTGAAATACTCCCCCTTCACATGTGCTCATGATATGTTAAGATAAATTTGCACATGTTGGGTAGAGTTGGCACTTTTTGAATTGATCCACTCTTAATAGACATATACCCGAGGTTCACGTTTACGTTGCTTAGTTAAAGAGGTCCATTATCAGCTTTTAGGTGATAACTAGCTCTAGTAACTAACTTGAAGTTGTTAACATTCCTAAAAGGAAGTTAGACCCGTCATAGTAGACATCTAATAAGAGCTTCTCGAAATGGTACTTTTCTACTTGGATAAATCCTTTCGAATACTAACATTTTGTTTCGTCAATTCGAGAGTCAATTCTGAGTCTAGTATAAGACTTTCATGACTTTTCGTATACTTTAACGTGCGTGGTGAAGGAAGTTGGATGACTGCGTCCGTCTTCTCTGGGCATGGTTTAATGCCATCCGGTTCTATCAGATATCCTAAGAACATGCCTTCTGTAGCGCCAAAAGTTCACTTCTTAGGGTTTAACTTCATGTTGATTTTTCGTAGTGTTCTAAATGTTTCTTCAATGTCGCGCACTACTTCTTCTTCGGTATGGCTCTTTATGACCAAGTCATCAACATAAACTTCCAGGTTGCGGCCCACTTGCTTTTCGAACGCATTATCTACCAAGCGCTGGTACGTGGCTCCCGCATTCTTCAGCACGAAAGGCATCTTTGTATAACAATAGACACCTTGGCTCGTATGGAAAGTTGTTTTCTCCTCATCTTCCTTAGCCATTTGGATTTGGTGGTACCCTTTGTATGCGTCCAACAAGCATTTAAAGGGGTATCCACATAAGGATTCCACCTTCCAGTCTATCTCTGGCAGTGGGTAGCAGTCCTGCGGGCATGCTTTGTTGAGGTCTGTGAAGTCTACGCACATTCGCCAACTGCCATCGCTCTTTTTAACCATGACTGAATTAGATAGCCAGTCATGGTAGTAGACTTCTCGCATAATACCTGCGTCCACAAGCTTGTGTACCTCCTCTAAGATGGCTTTCGCGTGCTCTGGAGCTTGGCCATGCTTCTTCTGCCTTATTGGTGGGTATCCTTCTCGGATTTGTAGCTTATGCTCTAAGATCGATCGAGGTACACCAGTCATATGCTTTGGCTCCCAAGTGAAGACATCCAGGTTTTTCAGCAGGAGTGCGCACACGGCTGCTTTCCCTTTATCTGACAGCGAACCCCCGAGTGACACCTGTTGTTCAGGGTAATCAGGGTGAATTGCAATCTTTAGATTTGGTGTCTTGGCTGCGCCATGTTCTGGAGTGTTTGTAGTTTCGCATGTGACTTTGTTACATTCTTCGAGAGGCACAGCGTTATTGTAGAGGGTGACAATGCCGCCTTCTACTGGAAATTTCAGCATCCCATGTGCTGTGGATGGCACTGCGCGGAGGGCTGATATTCCTGATCTTCCAATGATGCCATTGTATGGCGATGTGGATCTGATCACCATGAAGTTCATCCATGCCTTGGTGGAATGCTCTTTGTTGCCAACTACTACGAGCATGCGTAGTTGTCCTATTGGCTATATCTTCTCTCCTGTAAAGCCTGTTAAAGATGTCGCGGTGGGAACTAGCTGGCTTTGTATCTCAGGTCGTAGTCTCTTGAAACAATGTTCATACATTATCTCTGCGGATGCTCCTCCATCAACATACATGCGGTGGATATCATGACCCCCTCCCCCGCACTTATTTCAATGGTGAGTGGCTCCGCCACTGCGTTGTCCGCAGTCAACTTGGGGAAAGAAATTTCATCACTAGCAGAGAACCTTTGGCTGACCTTTTGCTTGACTTTGCGTTGCCATGATTGTATCATGTAAATTGTGTCTGCTTTGTCTTTAGATGCCTCTTTTTTATCTGCGGTTCTATGTTTATCTTTCCCTTCTTTAATATTCTTGACTAAGTGATCCAGCCTACTCTCTTTTACTAGTTTGTCAGTTAGTTGGNCTACACATTTAGAGTTTAGGTGATCCCGATAAAGGAAAACGGGAAATGGCGGATCACTCTATAGTGTTAGTGATGTATGTACGATCTCGGACTCAACATCATATGCTGGTGACTATGGAAATTCGCTGAGTGGAGAGTCATAAGATGACACACAGTGAAGGGACTTTCGTGTACTTATCGATGCTGAATCAAGTGGGATCCACCTCATGGTTTCTTCCAAGAAGCTAAGAACGGGCACTACGCCTATTCGAATCTCGAACGATCAGGATAGCCCACACGATAGAAAAGTGTGCGCTTTCGCTTAGAGGCGGTAATTGGATAACGCGAAGCTCAATTTAGATATAAGCAAGCTTCCATTTGTCGAACTAACTGGAATTAAAAAATGACATGCTCTCAAGTTCCTTTGCGACAACGAAAGGAGCCCATACAGGTGCGTTAGTAAAAAAATTGATTCCGCGTCACATGCCCAAACGAGACTTAAACATATCTGTAGAACCGTGCATTCCGCCACTTTCTTCTGAAACGAAGACCTATATCCTCCAAAAAGGACGAAGCATCAAGGTTCAAATCGCGACTCAAAAATTTCTGTTCCGGAAGACAACGGACTAACTTGAGCAGTATCACGCTGGCCCGTAGAGAGGAATTGGAAGGAAGACCGATAAGACCTCGTTCTAATCACGATGATACATCAAGGTCCTATATAACCGGAACTTACCGATTAGGGCTAGGAGCACTTTCTATGGAGAATCTGCATGGTTTGGAGGTCATTACGGCGAACCAAAATTCCAGTGGAATGCGCATGAATCCTACATTGTAGTTTTGTACATTGGACAACCGCAATCACTATAAAAACACCAAAACAGGATATGTCAGAATGATAAATGTATGCCCGAAACAGCAATCGTGCGGTCCGTACCTGAGCCCCTAGGTCAATACGGACTGGGTTAATATCTCCACGCCAGAGGTGGGCTTAGGGGGTTGAATACTGCTGATCTCTAATGGCGCGTCGGGGAGTTGCAGAGTATGCTTTTTTGTTGAATTATTGGTTGTGGTGAGGTGGTTTTGAGTTAATTACCAATATCACCCATTAGTTTCAGTGGACACACGAGACTGTTACCAACCTGTTCCATGATGGGGACGGTAAAGATTACGAAACAAAACACAAAGAAAAAGATAACTTGACATATCAAAACATGAGGAATACTTCCTATAAATAACAATCTCTGTCTCAGACATCAATGGAACCACACCGAGTAGTTTACGAATATCCTTGGTATCATATACTAATAATCTTACTTAAACACATATGGTCTAACCATACATATTCACTCGGCATTGGGTAAGTAGCGGCGCCAAAAAAACTTGATGCGCGTCTTTATAACAATGACATGGACATTTTCCCTTCTTCGAGATTCGTGAGTCTAAGGTTATCTAAAGAGGCTTACAACCAAACCAGTGTCAGCAGCAACACAACTAAGACCAAACTTGAGGGGGTATATGCAGTATAACTATGAGAAAATTCGAATCATAGCAAAATGGTAGGGTGTTAATTACATGCGAAGAGGATCTATATGAATCGCTGTCCCTCTCAGCGCAAGTACGGAATTCACTATTCTTACTAGTTATAAACATGTTTCACAAGACAAACCCTCAGTTGGCGTTACAGAATTATGTAAAAGCTAAAGAGATATATCACCATCAATAATGGAGCATCTAATATTTTTCCGATGCTCGAACATTTTGAATTACAAATTAGTTAAATGTTTTATGGAACGAGCAAGTAAATTATGTATTCTAAGTATAACTATCGAGCAGACGAGGCGATAAAGTGTGCTTAACGTCATACTCTAAACCCAGATAACCTAACTTATAACGCAAAATTAAAAAAGAAATAAATAAATTATCGGTACATTAATACTCAATACATAGCGGTACATTGAAGTGCAATATACAGGAGATCAGTGTGTAGGGTGAAGTTGTGTATTACTGTAGATTTCAAATTACTCCCTAAACTATCTTTTACTGGTTAATTGATATGTATGTTACTTGTGTGGATGAAGGGTGTATTCCTAATACTCATGGAGTGGCATACATAATCTCTAAAACAATTTATGAGCTCCTTATCTCGCCCTAGTGCCGATGCACCGGCACAACCATAGGGGTGTATAACAACGTGGCTCATGCGTTTACATACGACCTTAAAATAGCCTAAGTATGTCCTTGCTACACAGTTTCCCAAGAACGTTCAATGCACGTTACCATAAAAAAGGAGGTTGGCCAGTTTTTCTTGAGCCTAACATTGATTGGAACAATCAATCCCAACAATACGAACCACACCACCAATCAACCAATAATTATAGTTAGGTTTCATAGATTAATTAAACAAGCAAGAGTTTAGCATACCAGTTTAATAAAGACAAGCAAAAAGAATAATGAATCAACCAAACATAGACATATTGATTGAATTGAAGTGAAGACTATATCTTTAATTAAGCCATTGAGGGTTCCAAGGGTTTGGAAACCCTAAAAGACAGGAATATTCGACTTTAGGGTTTGCCCCTAAAAAGTTCTCCACAATAGTTCCACAATAATGAATGAAAATTATGAAACATATAGATAGATTTTACACTCTGAGGGCGTCAGGTTTTAGGCTGACGCGTCAACTCACCGCCAATAAGTTTCTCGGATGGCTAATCCACATTCTGACCCGTCACCCACATTAATAAAACTTTCTGGGGGCTGTCACCTCTTTAACTTTACTCCTGACGACACTAACTTTTCCATAACACCTGACCGGCGTCAGTGTTAATTTCCTCCTGGCCCGTCATTTGAAATTGATTATCCACTCCTATTGTCAGGGCTTTCTGACAAGCGTCACCTTTCTGTCTGACGCGTCAGGTTATAAATCACCATCTTTTGAGACTTTGGCGTTTTCTTCACTTTTTATTCTCCAAAAACGTCCGAAATATGCATGTTTTCCAGAATTCTTCTCAAAAGTCAAAATGGACAAAAGGAAACGATTTTAGGCAATGATTTAATCAACATTTATACGAATTAAAGGCTTAAATGACCATAAAAGAGCGTAACACTTTTTCCGTCTCATCACAAGGATATTCGCAATCAGAAGGAGCGAAGCTTTCTAAACACCCACCAATGCGCACAACCCAGAAGGAAGCGCACCAGGAACAGGGGTACTGCGAACTTACATGGACCAGAGGGCACACAAACGAATGATTGGTCTAGCTACGCCAACTAACCCACTATCCTATACTACATCGGTCAGGTACACTGCCTGGTGGGGTTGTAAGCCTCTTGAGATCCCTCGAGAGGTAAAACCTGTTGTAAGGTCAGAAAACCACGCATCAAGTTTTTGGCGCCGCTGCCGGGGAATAGTTATTGTTTAGGTAGAATTTTTATTTCTTTAGGTCTACTCGCTAGATTCCTTTCTAGCGAGATTTTTTTTTTCTAGGATTTCTTTAGTCTATCTTTTTCTTTGTGATTTTGTTCGTAATCTTTACCATCCGCCATCATGGAAGGTGGTAACATCCTTGATCCCAACAACCTAATTCAACCAAACCACCCACCACAACCAAACCAAACTCCTAGACCCCGCACCTTAGGAGAGTATTCCCGACCTAGCCACCTTGGCTATCGAAACACCATTGAGCTAACTCAAGGAGCCAATGTCACTCCCTTACGATCCGACACCATCCGGTTTGTGCAAAGCGGATGCGCATTCCATGGAATTTGTTCCGAAGATCCAAACCAACATCTCAAGGATTTCCTCAAAATCGTAGATTCCATAGACCTTGATGTTGCAACTCGAGAGACGACCCGATTACGTCTCTTC
>LBNU01021719.1:93161-108214 GCA_014162995.1 Artemisia annua
TTTTTATTGTGGATGTATGATTTGGAACATTTGGTCTGTAATAGCGTAGGATTTGGCCTCTGTTGGCCCTTGAACAATTTATTTTCATGCATGTAGGATTCGGCCTCTATAGGCCTTGAACATTCATTTCTTTTATGGTATTTGTGGTTGTTTATTTGATTTGCAAGTTTTATTTGTTTTGTGTGTTTATTTGAATTTTATTTGTTTCCATATGAAAGTTATATTTCTTGTTATTGATTCATGCTTCAAACTAAATTGTGAAAATGCTTTATTTTGTTTTTAACTTCGTCTTAACTACATATAAAGGTATTTTGCAAAAGCTAACTGTAAGGGAAATCCAAATCGGTTTATAAAGAACGAATGAACATGAATCATAACAACGAAATTAGCTTACATATTAGTATTTGTTTGAGTCAAATGCTTGTATCGAGTCATAATGAATTTTTGCAGGAATTCCAGGAAGTAAGATTTAGATTTTCCAGAATTTTTCCCGGAAGCTTAACATGAGAATTCTGTCAGAACTTTCTGACGGCGTCAGGATTAACACCTAACGACGTCAGGCTATAATTTTCTGCAAATTTTGAAAGTTTTGTATTTTTCCGGAAACTTAAAATGTTTTGTCAATTATTTAACTTATAATCTCCAGGAATTGTGCAAAATATTCATTCCATAAGCATTATATCTTATTATATAGATTTTACTGCCAATTTTACGCGAGGTTGGCCTTTATCTTTTTTAGGTTAACAGGTTATTTTGGATAAGAAGACGTTTATTATTTTGGAAGGGAAGCTTTGAACGTTCGTCTATCTTGGAAGAAGATCTAACCATGTTACTTCACTATCCATAACAAACGATTCAGGGGAGTATTTGATTTCATTCTTTCATCTTATTTACTTTTACGTCTTTTATTTGAACATTGGGGACAATGTTCGGTATAAGTGTAAGGGGGTAAATGAAGGCACCGTTGAGAATATACCTATGCTTGATGTTTTACTTTGTTTGATAGTAAATTTGTAATAAAACCAAGAGAAATATTTGTTGGGGCAATTTTAGCGCCAATTTAAAATTTTTTACAACGATTCAGGGGAGTATTTGATTTCATTCTTTCATCTTATTTACTTTTACGTCTTTTATTTGAACATTGGGGACAATGTTCGGTTTAAGTGTAAGGGGGGTAAATGAAGGCACCGTTGAGAATATACTTACGCTTGATGTTTTGCTTTGTTTGATAGTAAATTTGTAATAAAACCAAGAGAAATATTTGTTAGGGCAATTTTAGCGCCAATTTAAAATTTTTTACAACATTTAGAAGTGAAACCTTGATCTTAATGAGCGTCTCATGGATAGGAAATTGTATGACTAGCACAAAACCGTACCACTAAAAAATTTTCCACCCCAAATATGTGAGGTTCGCCCCTAGAATTGGTAGGAAAAGCATCCATCTTTGGTGCTATGATGTGAGTACCGGTAGTATTTAGATTCTAGAACTTGCGTTAGGACCATCTCAAATCCACAAGTGAGACTACATTCGTGTAGTTAAGATTTACTACATGATAAGAGGCATTAGGATTAACCCATTGTTTTACACCCGTATATTTGTTATAATTACATTGACTTCATTGGTCAAGTAATTCTCCCACACCCTTTGCGTTGTATCCATTTTTGGTACACGATACCCCTAGTACACCCCTCCGAGCCTATCCTTTCGTTTCGACCTTTGAGCATCTTACTCAAAGTGAGAATTTGTTTACACCCCACTAAATGTACACCCAAATCGCCTTAGCCTACCTTGTATGCACCCACCTTTGGTGCATTATTGTGAAAACATTTGTTAAACCCTTAGTTAATTATCCGGTCAATTACATGGTTGCTAAGTTAAGTCATATCCTTGTACATATTGTTTTGGGACGATTGGGACTCATGGGTAAAGTACTAGTGTAATGAAGTAATGGGGAAGAACAACATTATTACCCCCATACGTGCTAAATATTTAAAAAGTACTCCAAGTTTTTCGATTATCTTAATTCGAGTCATTAGAATAGTGATTGTAAAGTTATGTAAAGATTCAAGTGTAAGGGGAATGCAAATCCCCTATGATGTATTATTTTGGATGGTAGGGCAAGAGTGTATGAAAAAAAAATCGAAAAATCAAGAAAAATACAAAAAAATATGAAAAAGAAAGAAGAAAAACATACGGACTACCATCCCGTTTCCTTTTATGTTCCTTTTTAGTTTTTGTTATTTCATTTTTAGACTAAGATTGAGTCGAGTCTTGACTTAAGCAACGATGTAGAGTGCATGTATTTGATCATGATAATTAACTCGCCACCACTAAAATACCCTTTATTCCAACCAAACCGTGTTATCATATCCCTACACCTTACGTTACAACCCTTTATAAAGCCCTCTTTGATAGTTTATCTTAGGTGCTTACGCCTAGTGGAGGAGTAATTGATCCTTTCCCAAGCCTATGGTAATCTATTTGCTATGACAGGTAGTGAGTGTTATTTTCCGTTTCCATTTATGAGATATAAACTTTATGACATTTGAGAGATGTGAGAATCCAAACACTATTTGTGAGGTGCTAGTGTATGATTTCCGTGCTTGTTATGATTAGGGTCTAATAACTATTTGTTGTAATTACTTTTATATTCGTGTTAAATGACCCCTAACTCATATTTTGATTGGAATAAAAGCTCATTTGCTTGAGGACAAGCAAATCTCAAGTGTAAGGGTATTTGATGAGACGAAAAGTGTTACGCTTTTAGGGGGTCATTTAAGCCCTAATTCGTATAAATGTGATCAAATATTGCCCTAAATCGTTCCTTTTGTCATTTTAGGTACTTTTGAGAGGAATTCTGGAAAACATGCATATTCGGACGTTTTTGGAGCATAAAAGTGAAGAAAACGACAAAGTCTCAAAAGATGAAGATTTACAACCTGACGGCGTCAGAAGTCACAAGGTGACGCCGTCAGAAAGCCTTGACAAAAGAGTGGAATCCAATTTTCAAATGACGGGCCAGAGGAAATTTTGGAATTAACACCTGACGCCGTCAGGTGTTAGGAAAAGTAGGCCGTCAGGTTATATTTTAAAGAGTGACGGCCCAGAAGGTTTTATAAGGTGACGGCGTCAGAAGTGGATCTAGGCCATCCGAGAAACCTAATGGCGGCGAGCTGACGGCGTCAGCCCTTATAACCTGACGCCGTCAGAGTGTAAAATCTATATATAGTTTTCTAATTTTCATTCATTAGTGTGGAACTTTGTGGAGAACTTTTAGGGCAAACCCTAAAGACGAATTTTCTGTACTTTTTAGGGTTTCCAACCCTTGGAACCCTCATGCTTAATTAAAGATAAGTCTTCACTTTAATTCAATCAATATGTCTATGTGTTGGTTGATTATCTCTTTTGCTTGTCTTTTAATTAACATGTGTAGCTAAATTCTCTAGTGTTTGCTTAGATCTAATGAAACCTAACTATTAATTATTGGTTAATTGGTGTGTGTTGTTGTTTGTTGGGATGATTGTTCCATCAATGTTAGGCTCAAGAAAACTGGCCAACCTCCTTTATGGTAACGTGCTTGAACGTCTTGGGAAACATGTAGCCAAGGCATACTAGGCTATTAAGGTAGTATTTAACGCATGAGCCACTGTTTACAACCCCTATGGTTGTGCCGTGCATGGCATAGGGCGAGATAAGAGCTCATAGAATTGGAGAGATATGTATGCCACTCCATGAGTTATTAGGAATACACCCTTCATCCACACAAGTAACATACATATCAATTAACCGGTAAAAGATAGTTAGGGAGTAATGAAATCTAAGTAAACACAACTTTCTCCATATTGTTTTCACAACCACAATAGTTTAGATATTTATTTTATTTTAATTTGCATAAGTAGTAAACTTGGGTTAGTTGACTAGCAACTAATTTCGCCCTTCTTCCAAAACCGAGATTTTACTTGCTTTCCATAAAACATAAAAATACAAAAATAATCTTCCTTCCACCCTTAGACCTATTAGAGTAGTTTTTCTATCCTAACGAACACTATTCCTTGTGAGAGAACGATCAATCCCCCGTACTTACCACTATCCTATACTACATCGGTCAGGTACACTGCCTGGTGGGGTTGTAAGCCTCTTGAGATCCCTCGAGAGGTAAAACCTGTTGTAAGGTCACAAAACCACGCATCACTCGCGGAGTTTTTTCAACGGGGTGTACTTGTCATTTCCCCGCGCGCCTCCCTCATTGCTATAGCCTTTATTACGATTACCGCCCTGGTCATTGGATTGTCTCCTTGAATGTTCTTGCGGTCTGAAATTCGAGTATCCTTTTTTGCTATCTGCTGCGGCGGCTTCTCCTTGGATGAAGGACCTTGTGCGCTTCATCAATTCATCAAAGGTTTGGGGGACTTTATCATTTAACTTCTTGATAAGGTCTTGGTTATTAATCCCATTCATGAATCCTGAAATTTTTAGTACTTCAGGGCACACTTTGATGTTTATGCATTCATCTTTGAAGCGCTCCTTGTAAGCGCTCGTTGATTCCCCTTGGCGCTGTTTCACTGGGTCTTTAGCGCACTTCTTTCTTTGAGTGAAGTTCACGCGGAATGCTTTCCGCAACTCTTCATATCCTTTTATGCTTCTTCGTGGAAGCTTGCTAAACCAAGTTCGCGCATTCCCTACTAATGTGGAATTAAACATATGGCACCACACAGGTTGTGGGCAATTTTCGATACTAGCAGCGGTTTCGAAAATTTTTAGGTGATCATCGGGATCACCTGTTCCATCATATGTTTTGACATTGGAAGGCATGCGCCTTTTCTTGTGGTCAGAATAGTCGCTGATGCGTTTTGTGAACGCGTCGACCTTTTGGCGACGCCAAGGAAGGGATATGTCATCGTCCTCTTCCTCGCGACTTCTTCCCCTAGATTTCTAGTGTCCCGTCTCGCTATCCTCGTTGTCCAAGGAGCTGTTTGAGGAAGAATCGTTTCTCCTGTGGCGCTTGCGCCGTTTTTCCTCGGAGTCTGAGTTTGAGAGGCTTTCGCTTGGGGAAACTCGTTTACCTAATCTGTCGTGAATTCTTCTGTTTCCAGATCTAGAAGAACTCTCGCTTGGTGAGCGCCGTTGTCCAAGTCTATCGTGGACTCTGCGACCACCCAACCTAGCATGGACGTTAGTGCGTCTCTCGCTGTCTTCGTGTTCCTCCGAATATTGTGAATTGGATGGCGTACCAAGCCTAGCGCGGACATCGGTACGCCTCTCATTGTTCTCGCGCTCTATATAGCGCGGTGGGGATGTTCCATTGAAGTCAAGTCGAGCGTGTAAGTTCTGACTTAACCTTCTTCTTGTCTCCTCTTGCAGGAGATTATTCAACGTTTCATAATTTCGTGATACGAAATTTTTTAACGTCGCTTCCTGAGTATCTTCCTCCAGCGCAATGATGTTTTCTTCTAAATTAATCCTCCTTTCTCGGTCAAGCGCGCCTAGTGGTGCTGTGTTGTCCACAGCGGGTGCCGTCTGATGGGGAGTATTGAAGAGGGTGCGATGGAGATCCTCATTGTTTGGGACCACCGTAGCGGTCTGAGTAGTTGTAGCGGGCAATTCCTCAGTCGGGGGGATTGGGGTTGGTTCCAACTCTTGGTGACCAGGCGTACTGGTTATCCCAGTGGTTTGCCTAGAGGTCAGATATGGGTAGTTCCTCCTCGGAGGGTCACTGCGCGTCTTGTCCAACTGCGGAGTCCGCTGGTTTGAGTTTTTATGCTTCGTCATTCTAGTTCTTAGTGTAGGGTCCCACGGATGGCGCCACTTGTTGATACAAAAGTTGGGTGTTCCTTCTTTAGGTTCTTGTTCTCGTATCAATTAGATCTTAATGCTTGGAGACCTGCGCACTAAGAAAGCAACAAACACCGTGAGGCTTATCGAGGGATTGTTTCCCCCGATTATCCTCCGGCGTGAGAGTAAGTAATCGATTTAGGGTTGTGAAGAGTTTAGGGTTTGTAAGTCGTACCTTTGTGAGAGCTATGGTGCCCTCTATATATAGACACGAAATCGTTGTTGGTTTCGTGTTCCCCAATCTTCGGTGTATCCCGCGTATCACGGGTATTTGATATACACTCCATAATTAGGAGATATCCTTATCAAATCTTTAAATAATTATTGGGCTTGGGCCTTGTGAGCCCAAACCGTCTAACTGGTAGTCTATTTATTGTTATGGCGGCCCACGCGTGGTGGGCTTAAATGTTAGTAATGTTTACTAATTGGGTTCGTGACCCGAGTGTGGACTATACATCATCATACTGAGTTTGATGATTCTTGTTGATCCTGTTTGCTGTACCTGTTGTTGTGGCTTGTAGTTGTTATTGTTGTTGTTTGTTTGCTGCATAAGCTTTTGTGAGCTTATTAGCTTGTTTGAGCTTATTGTGCTTATTGTTGTTGCTACTACTGCTTGTTCATGTTCTTGTTTTGATCTTGCTCATTCTCTTGTTGTTGTTGTTGTTGTTGTTGTTGTTGTTGTTGTTGTTGTTGTTGTTGTTGTTGTTGTTGTTGTTGTTATCTTTGTTTTTTATCAGCTTATTTGAGCTCATTTGGTTAATTTGTGTGCCGTGTAATATTGCAAGAAACCAAAAAAAAAAAGAGATCTTGAACAAGAATTTCAAATCCTAAATCTGTTTTGGATCATCTAAATTGGAATTGGTTTAAGTTTTTGTTTGCAAAATCTATTTTCCAGAAGTTGATTGTTGTGTGTTAGTGAATTTGTGTTTTGAAGAAAGAAAACTAAAAAGAAAAGAAAAAAATGTTTTTGCAAAAAGCCAAGAGGCAGGCTCGAACCTGAGACCTCTTGACTTCACAGAGAAACGACACAACACCACACCACAATACCAACTGCGCCCTAGGGTCTTTCAGTTATAACCCTTCCGTGTTTTTCATTTAAACCCTTTTTCCCCCTTTTAGCTTATTTAGCTTTTCAGCTTATTCACCAGCTTTTTAACAAAGTGACCCCCACTTTTTATATTTTCTAAAAATTAGTTTTATCTTGTAGTATTTTCGTAAAAAAAATCAGAATTTTTAGTTTGTTAAATTAATTATTAGAATTTAATTAGTATTAATTATTTTTTAATTCGTAATAATTAGAATTTTTATCAAATTTTTAATTTTCTTTTTTCTAAAATTTTTTTGTCTTTTAGTGCGTTAGAAAATTGTTTGTATGCCCGTAGGACTTGTGTAGCAATAATTTCACATTTTTATTTGTACGTTGACGTTTATCTTAAATAAACGTCACGTTTAATTGTTAATTTGTGTTCTATGATTCCCGATACCTAATTTTGATTCCCGTAGTGTTTTAGGACTCCCCTAGTTTGCCAATTGCCTTTTGTTCCCTTTAGGATGATTTATTTTCATTCTCGTTCGTTAATTTTCCAATTTCCATTAATTTAACGTACAAACAAAACCAAACAATCTTTCCAATCAAATATACAAGGTTTTAATCTCGATCTTTTTTCGAAACTTTCCATTCACACCTCGTTGGGGTACGACCCGGGAAATCACTTCCCGGTCTTAAAAATATCACAGTGCACGAGTTTACGAGGTAATCCTTTTCACGAAGGGTTTACTTGTATTTCTCCACGTTTTGTTGTCCTCACGATAACATTGACCTCACTTTGTCGGTATTTTTTGATATATGTTTTAAACGAAGAATCAGGGGCCCCGGTGAGATCTCTTGTGCTTATTATTATATGGGACCCTCTTGAAGGGCGGCCCATGATGTGCATTATGATATGGGACCCTCTTGGAGGGCGGCCCATAATGTGGATTATGTGATTAGTATTTGCCTTAGTCGCACATAGCGAAACTACTCCAGGTCCACTATTAAACTCTTCATTTAAACCCATGAACTCACCGGCGTAAGTTGACTTTTAGCATGTATTCTCAAGAAATTTGATGACTATGGATGAATGAGGCTATCTATCTTGAGGCTTGGTAAGAGGCACAGCTTGAGGATCGATCATAACTCTGATGAAACTTTGGGGACCTATCTTTATTATCTTTTGGGCTTATCTTTGAATCAATATTTAGATTTTTAAATGTCTGGTTTACGTTATCTTGTTTCCTATACTTGTGATGTATACCAACCCCAGCAACACCTCGAAAGCTTGTTAAGTCTTCCGCTGTATCAAATTTTGGGGTGTTACATTTACATTTAGAAACTTAGGATTAATAGATGAGATCTTTCCTCATACTTCACTTTTTTGAGAGACCAAAACAGTGACGTGATTCTCATTATATTCATTTTCTTAATATAGATCAATACTTGGTATAAAAAAAAAAAGTTAAAATAAAAGGGGAATAGTACATTTCTACACACCCCTCAACAAAACCAAATATGGAATGTCATTAGACCATTAGTTTCTTGTATATAAAAGTTAATTGTTCAATAAAAGATTATTTATTAAATCAAGTGGCTTGTGCTTTCGTTATACACATATATAAGCATTATTTAGCAACTTTAGTTTATATTCTCTCTATACACTCAAATTTAGTTAATTTAGCGAACTTGCATGTGGCTATCGTGGTACTCAGTTTTTAATCATACACGGTTATAATCTATTTTACATGAGCTAAAAAAAGGAATATTTGTTGGGGGATGAAGGCATGTCTTTAGTCTACTAGATATGCCTAGGCCTTGCTTAATCTCATAAATTACGTTGCTATTAGATGGTATTAACCCTAAAAAACAAAATACGATATACGGTCTTAATAAATTCTATTAATTAGCAAAAATATACAAATATATTGTTTATAAATGTTTATTTTAGTAAACCTCATAGCATAAAAAGTTTCATATTTCGTATTTAAAATTATTGGGATGTATGTGAAAGTATGTATATTCTTAAGGGGAGGTTACTGTAAAAATTGAGATGAGGGCAACACTTAGATAAGTTAGGGTTTAGCTATTTATATGAAGCGAATCTTCTTTCACTCTTATTTGTGGCTGCAATGACTAATACGTTTTTCCCCAATCCAGGCATAGTCCCACATGCCTCCAATCCAAAGTAAGTAATTTTCATACTTCAGTTATTTGATTGTGTTTATAAATAGATCTACAATCTATTGATTTGAGGTTTATTTTTTGAACATGTTGTTTCATTTTTTGATGCCTGAATTCTGTTATATATCATTTCTGACATTTTTGATTGATCTAATGTTTGGGCAGAGGATGGGGTCGCAACAGCAACATGATCATTGTTCATAGTATTTCGAAAGCTACGCACGCACACAGGTATAACCCATTTGTACCTTGCTATCTAGCTATTTTCGGTTTTGCATCTGTTTAATGTTACATGTTTAGATGTTTTCTATAAAAGGTCTTCATGAGATAACCTTTTATTACCTCTATATAAATTAAAAGTTTATTGACAGGTGCATCTCATAAAAAATAACTTTAGGATGTTTTGAATATGTTTAAGATGTTAATTGAGCTAGATTTTGAACCCAAAAAAATGAGCAGAGGCCATTGCCGCTGTTGGAGATGATGTCTTCAAAGTAGCCAGAGTCAGAATGGATGTCAGTTAAGGTGATTCCTTTTTTCATAAGCTCAATTAACACTAGAATAATTTATACCAATGGGCTTCTAAATTAGCGGTACTGTTGGCAATATATTTGATTTTGATGATCAATTCAATATATGGGAAACAAAAATGACCAGACTTTACAAGTATGTAAAGGTCTTGAACGATAGAAGTTATCATAAAAGAGATTAAAGATGTCCAAAGAAATTAAGACTTTGCTCAGTTTCGGCCAGGACATGACTGGATCAGAACCAGGCTTCGGGTTCGAATAGCTCGGCCCGGTTTTGTTTATACCCTATTTTATTTTGTTTATATAATCTCATTTTAATTTTCAGGCTTCATGTTGTCATGCTGCAACACATGATCACAATGAAATTTTACGATACTTCTGAGGTCTTCACCCGAGAGACTGCGATAACTTATCCTCCTAGCTGTCATGTGGTGAAGAACTTGATTTTGAAGCTAAGAAGTGGGGACAAATTACTAATATGTTGCCTGGAGGTGGTACGGGTTCAATGGCTCCACCACTACTTGCAGTAGTGGCTAATGAGTTATATGCTGCAGATTGCTTAGCTATGAAAGTGAAAAATGTTTGGGTGAACATATGAAGGTTACCCGAAAGGGATAATAGAATGGGCGGATGGCGAATTGCATTCAGGGGATATGGGAATCAGGTGATCGTACATTTCAGGAGTCAGAATCAGGTTTTCTAAAATCCTTGCATCTGCACCTAAAGTTGTAACCAGCCCCAACACAAGAGTTTGGCCATGAAATTAAACATGTTGTAAAAAAATACAAGAACCAGATGAATATATTATGACAACCATATCCATTATCTTTTGGTTATGCTAATTTGTGCATACTTTATGTTGAAACTTCAATTCTACGTATCAAATTAATCAACTCGGATGTTATAAGGAAGAAGAGAAGGATTGATATGTCTAATAATCTTGAACCTTTAGACACCTTTCAGAAGATTGGTATTGTGACCCAAAGTTGAGTGGTAAGAAAACTGATCAAGAAGAAAAAACGACGCTGCAAAATACTTCGTATGTCTTACTGCAAGAATTCCACATACAGCACCATATTTCATAGTGATACGATCATTGTTATAATGTTTTGTGATAGCGAAGAAACTTATTTATACAAATTAAGAACAAGTATAGGATATGTAATGAAGATTGTTACATACAAATTTGTTTTATATGGAAGTTGTGTTAACTTTTTGATGGTCGGCATGGTTCTGTTCATATCTTGTATGATCTTTTTTTCCCTAGTTGTGCTCTATGTTTTCAAGTTGGTGCTAATTTGATTAGAATTATTAAGCATTGAGAACATGTTTCTTGATCACTTCAGTATTCAAACTAATTTATATGTTATTAGGCATCTGACATAAACTGCCACGTACAGTATTGGACACTTGTGGAGGGTTCCGGCTGGGTGGAGAAGAAGGCACCAAGGAGACGCTGACAGAAAGTTCCTGGTTGTGCAATAGGATTAACGTATGCATCAACAACACCAGATGACAGTGATAATGAGTATATTAGCATCCCAGCCTTTCTATTCTGGATATGTGCGCCTTATGACGTCTCAGGTGGCTCACAAACATGGTTTTGGGTGTCAGATACAGAAAGAAAATAAATCATCGTACAGCAATTTTTCGACGAAATCAGCATCTAAAAGCATATTTACAAAGTGAGGCTGCATAATAATAAAAACGTACCCACCGTTATTAGCAAAAATGGCAACGAATTTTATGCTACTAGGTTATATCTCAAATCATGACCGGGGGCTGTATAATAAGTGTATCAAATCAACGCCTGCTATACAGTGGAGTGGGTTGAATATCATATTTTTTTTTAAAGAATTTTAAACTCAAAATTTCCAGATCCCTTACATATAAGGAATCGGTTATATATGGTGAAAAGAATTAAAGAACTAAAGAAGAATTTAATTACCATTAGACCCGCCATAAACGGATTGAATAACTGAGCCATTCTCCATCTGGAATTGCCCCACGATTTTGCCATAACAGTGAGATAGAGAGACTACCAATAACCGAAGCATCTTTCGCTTAATTTAGAAGAGATCTATACTTTTTAATTCATGCCCTCGGTTTAATTTCCATTCCGGTGTTTGTAATCTCATTCAATCTAGCTTTCTATTGTATGAAATGAATCTTAGTATATTAATCACTGTATTACTAATTTCGTCCATTGCAAACATGTTTATGTTTGTCCATAGCATTTCAAGCTTCATTTTTCTTGTTACTTATTGAAAGTGAAGAATGTTTCAATAATATGAAGATTGCTTAGCTATGACAATGCAGATTGCTTAGCTATGAAAGTGAAAAATGTTTGGGTGAACGTAGGAAGGTTGCCCGAAAACGCTAATAGCATGCGCTGATGGGGAATTCCTTTCAGTGGATGTGCGCATCAGGTGACCGTACATTTCAGGAGTCAAAATCAGGTGTTATAAAACCTTGCATCTGTACCTAAACATGGAACCAGCCCCAACACAAGAGTTTTGCCAAGAAATTTAACATGTTGTAAAAAATACAAGAGCCGGGTGAATATATTATGACGACCATATCATATCCATTTTCTTTTGGTTATGCTAAATTATGCATACTTTATGTTGAAACTTCTAAGGATCAAATAATTAACTGGGATGTTGAAAGGAAGAAGAGAAGGATTGATATGTCAAGTAATCTTGAACCTTTAGACACCTTGTAGAAGATTGATATTGTTACCAAAAGGTGAGTAGTAAGAAAACTGATCAAGAAGAAAAAAGAACGCTGCAAAATACTAAAGCACAGTTTTTTTATAGTGATCCTATCGTTGTTATAATGTTTTGTGATTGTGTAGAAACTTAAGTATACAAATTAAGAACAAGTATGTGATATATGTAATGAAGATGGTTACATACAAATTTGTTTTATATGGTAGTTGTGTTATAATGTTTTGTGATTGTGAAGAAACTTATGTATACACATTAAGAACAAGTATGTGATATATGTATTGAAGATTGTTACATACAAATTTGTTTTATATGGAAGTTCCATTGTGATGGTCGGCATGGTTCTGTTTATATCTTGTATTGATCTTTTTTCCCTATTTGTGCTCAATGTTTTGAAAATGGTGTTAATTTGATTAACGTTATTAATTAGGGAGAACAAGTGTCTTGATCACTTCAGTATTCAAACTAATTTTTACGACTATTAGGCATCTGACATAAACCGCCACGTACGGTAGTGGACTCTTGTGGAGGGTTCTGGCCGGGTGGAGATGAAACCTTGGAGACGCTGACAGAAAGTCGCTGGTTGTGCAATAGTTACAACCTAGGCATCAACAACACCAGATGACAGCAATAACGAGTATATTATCATCCAAGCCTTTCTATTCTGGATATGTGCGCCTGATGACGTCTCAGGTGGCTCACAAACAAGGTTTTGGGTGGCAGATCCAGAAAGAAAACAAAGCTGTTGTACAGCAATTTTGCGACGAAATCAGCATCAAAACACCCACCGTTATTAGCCCAAATGGCTACACATTTTTTGCTACTAGGTTATATCTCAAATCATGACCGGGGACTGTATATAAGTTGTATCAAACCAACGGCTACTATACGGTGGAGTGGGTTGAATATCATTTTATTTTTCAAGTATTTTAAACTCAAATTTTCCACATTCCGTACATATAAGGAATCGGTTATGTATAGTGAAAAGAACTAAAGAAGAATATTAATTACCATTAGACCCGCCATAAATGGATAGAATAACTGAGCCATTCTCTATCTGGAATTGCCCCACGATTTTGCCAAAACAGTGAGATCCGAAGAGAGACTACCAATAACCAAACCACGCTCTGCTTAATTTGGAAGAGATCTATACTTTTTAATTCATGCCCTTTGTTTAATGTCCATTCCGGTGTTTGTAATCTCATTCAATCTAGCTTTTTATTGTAAGAAATGAATCTTAGGTCGTTATTAGTCACTGTAAAATTATTTTCATCTGTTGCAAACATGTTTATGTTTGTCCATAGCATTTCAAGCTTCATTTTTTTTTTGTTACTTATTGGTATTCACGTACATTGACCAGTTTTGACAAAACCGAAACTGGTTTTGAAAACCGAACCGGTTTTGGTCAATAGTCAAAAAGCCGGTTTGGCTAAAAACTGGTGGTAACCGGTTCAGGCAGGTTTGTAATGGTATTGTTGAAAAAACCAGTTGAATCCTTCTATTCATTTATTTGGTGAGCACGATCATGGCTTAAAAATCGGTTTTTTCAAACTGGTTCAGTAAATCGAACCGGTTCCAAAGGCCTACTCCCCAAAACGGTTGGAAACCGCCGGTTTTTGCCAAAACCGAACCGGTTTTGGTCAAAAACCGGTTGACCTGTTTTGGGTTAATTTTTTTCGGTTTCGGTTACAGTTTCTGGTTTTTTATACACGTCTACTTATTGGGTTATGGACATTGAACTGTATTATGAATTCACATGTGAATCTTGTTACTTTTAAGTTACTCTTTATATATATGAGTTGCTTTCTTTTCATTCATGAATGCTGAAGTTTGTTCTGAGCAATGATGAACCAGGTTGGGTCCCGGGACACCTATGGATTCTTGTAAAAACCCTAAATTTTGTGAAATGCACCTGGTTCATAAAATAGATGTTTATAGTAATGTTTATATTTTGTATATGCACCAGGTTATTTTTAGTCCTAGTTCCGTCACATTCTGACATATCCAAACACCCTTTAACCGCTCCTGCGAATTCACCCAAACATCCCTTAAAATGTTGTTGAAGCAGCCTGGCATAAACATGTGCAGCTGACAGACCCAATAACCCAAAAAAATGCTATTGCCACAACCAAACCCAATAATTTGCAGTACACAGACTCAAAAACCCGGTAAACGGATTCTGCAATAAAAAAATTAAACACCCCTTATTTTGAATTCTGTGCAGCAGATGACCCAAACACCCCTTATTTAAATAATCATCATCATATGTTTGTTTATACATTTGCATAAAATTGCATATACGTTTAGAGGGTGTATTATTATCAACAATCAATGCATATTATTATGTTCCAATCAATGGTAAAATTTTATGAACAAGTGTTAGATGTGCATTAAGTGTTCTTAATGTGATTTGCTTCTAACCAATGTGAATGTTTGTTATAGTTTCTAATCTTAGGTGTTGTTTGTTTATTAAGAGGCTCTAGGTCTGAATATGATTCGCACATCTGAATTTGACTTGCATTTACGCGAGAAAGAAACATTATTAAATATAAAAACACAAATTTTATAATATAGTCAATTAAAATTTAGAAGTATTTTATACAAAAACATTCAATTTCATGTGTATTTGACAAAAAGAAACGTGTTGGGGTTTATATTGAACTTTTCATAATGATTAACTAAATGAGTTAGGTTAGAGTTGAGATATATGAGTTCGCTAAACCGAACCCTCCAATTTAAACTAAATA